>JAUEJJ010000045.1:4333408-4344848 GCA_032164275.1 Synergus coniferae | reverse complement strand
TTGAACGCATTTATAATGTTAGGCAGTCGAACTAGAATATATAAATAAGAAATTATCTTTTTTACACATCATGAGTCGTAGATTTACATCTTTGAGACTTTGATGTACAAATTAAGTAGGTATGGGCATTGCGAGTCAGACGTGGCAGTATAATATTCTTTTTTCTCCAAATAAATAATTATTAATAAGTTTAGCCATAATGTAAAGAAGTGTAAATTAAAAGATAAGTACCAAATTATAATAATTTCACGAATCAAGTAAATAATTATATGATTGTACTGAAAATTAAGTTATTAGATTGATTTGTTTTACTGTTTTCTAAATCTCATATTTTATGACTTTTGTAACAGGCTTTGCGTAATAAAGATATATTTATTTTTGTTCTATTTTAACTTATGCCTGGACGATGTCTTTATACCGATTCTGCAATTGACATTTGACTCAATAATCAGACTATAATAGTAAATCCTGTTAAGACACGTCATACGTAAAGAACGTCTCGAGATCTATGATCAACATCATGCTCGAATTAATCCAAAAATAAACTCCCAAGATTGACGTATCTAAGTAATTTTCAGTTAAATCCGTTTCTCTCTTCAAATTAAGCCCACTTTTTGAGCTAAGAAAGCACTTCTTTGGCAAATTTTCTAACTTTAAACTCAAACGTATAGTGACGGAGTCATAATTTTTGTTGTAGTATACGTGTTTTAATTTAAAAAAAAGTACCTTTTATGTTAATTTTAATTAAAAGAGCGATCATAAAGTGGAAAAAAAGCGTGATGAAAAATACAGAAACCACACCTAACTTTCAGCGGTTTATTCCCATACACGCAATTTCCGAAGAAACTTATCAAACTTTTACTCAATTTCTTTGGGGTAAAATTACTGTAGGGGATCACGACATTAGAAATGTTTTTTTTTTATTTTTCATACTTTTATATAAAACGTATGCGTGCTTTAAAAAAAAATCCATAAACAGCGTTTACAATTTTACATATTTACAGCCGAATGAATACTTCACAGAAATAATTGGACGCAATAAAAAATTTAATTTCCCTCTTGCCACCTTCTGTCAACAGGATATTATCAAGGTACATATTCTTGATTCGAAAGCCTACACTCAGTGAAACTTCAGCCCTCAACCCTATTTAAACCTTCCCTTCTTGAACCCCCCTACACGTGCCTTAGTTCCATATAGCTCAATTGTTTCCCTATAATGTTGTTAAATCTGAAAAAAACCATGACGTGTAAATTCTCGTGTTTGTGAAACTCTGCTTTTCAGACCCATACAACTTCTTTAACACAAATATTATATACATATAGAATATATACATATTATACATATACATATACATATACATATACATATACATATACATATACATATACATATACATATGCTCGTACAATGAACACGAGTTTCATGTTTGGTGTCCTTTGCGCAGGTACGACACTCTCAACCAGACCTGCGGCCTTCCACCCTTATCACCATCCTCTCTCTTCATTTTTACCCCCGCAACCCTCAACAAATAGTGTTTCTCTGAATTCGATAGTAACTCTTTGAATTTCCCTTAGGGCCAAAACCGAAAGCAGCTTCCATCTCCTTATTATCAAGTTATTTCATGAAATGTTATAGCCCTGTGCACTTCCTCTGGTGGTGAATCAGTTCGGGTCGATAGAGCCTCCTCTTGTACAACCCCCCTCTTCTCACTCACTCTCTCACATTCTCTCTCTCTCACTCACTCTTTCTCACTTGCTTTACCTCCTATCCTCTCCCTCCCATAACCCCTCACCCCTTTTCCTGACATCAAACTCGAGTCTCGAGACATGCAATGGCAATCGCGAGTTCTGTCAGTGGCCTCTCGAATGCAGGAGCGATATGGTCGGTTGGTCTCGTGGGTTATTTTGAAGGACTTTTTTTAAGGGGTAGAATGTACCCCTTGGGCCAACCTCCCTCGGTCGACCGCCACGGCTCCAGTGTGTCGCGCACGAGACAGTCAACGCGTTTTGTTCAGACGTGGTCCACGTTTTCGATAATGACCATGTACGTTGGATATCTGATTAAGAAATTTAATGTTGTTTTGTTATTTTCTCCTTTTGCTATTTTGTATCTTTCGATTTTGGTATAAGTTTGTGTAGAAGGGATGAATGATTTTGGGTGATGGCGAATTAAGCTCGACTGGAATAGCGACATTTCGAGAGAGGAATCTCTTTAAAACCGGTGAACGAGTTTTTGGTCACTTGCCAGGTTTGGATGAGAAAAGAAGTAATGCATGTCGAGTTGCATATTACTTGCCAGGTTTATTGCTTAATTTTTTTGATACGCGGAAGGACCTTGAAAATCTTGTTTTCATTATTCGCTGATCAGTTATGGGGTTTGAGTAAGCGGGGATTAACAGTTTTGTAACTATGGCTTCGATCTGATAGAGAATTTGATTGGGCTAATTACCTGTGTTTTTTGAGTATATCAACACAGAGAAAAATGAGTAGTCAAACTGATCATCCAGTGGGTCAACTGTAGGATAGCCTTCTGAGATAGTCAACCTGAATATCTGGATATTCAATTTGAACATAGGGTTACGGTCTAAGAAATTCAGGTTGACTATCTTAGAAGGCTGTCCTATATTTGAACCTCCATATGATCAATTTGACTGTTCAGTTTTCTCCGTGAAGTTTACTCGGATTATGTGTCATGCGACGAGTCACATGGTAGCAAGTTAAAAGGACAGAAACGTGATTTTACTGATATTTAATGTAGTTGAAGTTTTGAACATTTATATGAACGAATTTTTTATGTTGATTGCATTTAAATTAAAAATATTATTTAAAAAAAGTGATGTTACAGTATATCTCGAAAATATCGAACATAATGTTGTCGAAAACCTTTTATTTTTTGAAAATTGCACAAATTATGTGAATTATGCACATTGCACATACTAATCCTAATATATCCAGAAACTCTAGCAACAGGTAACATTCATTTCTTTTTTATATTTTCTGTTTACTATTCTCATGCGAACGGCTCATTTATTGATGTCGTTATCTTATACTTAATTCCTACAGAATTCAAATGAGTTCGTTTCTTAAATACTTAGTAATAGGGTTTAGAATAAAGAGTTTCACATTATTTTTTTTACATTGAAAAAGATCTGAAAGATTTCGACCTAATTTGAGTTTTTAGTAAATATTCAGTGATTGAGATAGCCGGAAATTTCGTCGAAATATTTAAAAGCATTAAAAGCATTAAAATATTTAAAAGCAGCAGCATTAAATCCCTGTTTTAAATTGGATACAATTTTTAGATCGATTAAACAAATTTTCCTTCTACAGTATTGGTTTTCAGAATTACTTTAATATCTCTAATTTGTCAAATTCATTCGCCTCACATAAATCAGCAACTCATGACTTTAATTTATTTTCGGAATATAGCGAGACTGAAATTAAAAAAGTAGTATATTATTTTTCTTCTTATCAGTGCTTAGTGGCCGGCACATCCTGTGTGATAAGCGTAAAAAGGAAGTAAAACTACGAGAACATATTGTTTCTTTTTACTCCTTTCTTTATTACTTTTGTTAGATACTTCATTTTTCAAGTCAGGTCATATATTTCTTCGAGTGAAGTAATATATGTTGACGGATGCTGTGGTGCCATAATATGCCATGATACGACAAAAAAAATGTATATATGCAAATATTTTTCCAATTAAGTACTCAAGAGTAAAATTACACAATCGTAAAAATTTTCCAACTCATATATTTCGTTTGCGCTGTGCACTTTTGTATACTTTTTACTTCGTGTACATTTTATCTTCATGCGATATTTTATATTAAAAAGAAATTTGATAAAGCAACAATTGAAAAAAGAAATTTAAAAAGTGTACATTCATAAAAAAATGAAGTTTAATTTAAGTCTCGGCTCTCTGGTCTCGGTAACAATTCATTCCAATAAAACACTTGGCCATTGATTATCGCAGTATAAACTCACAAACTTTAACATATTCCATGAAAAAGCTGTTTTTTCTTGTTTTAACTTTTCCTCAAATTTTACTTCCGATAAGAAAGATTCATTTTAACTTTCTTCTATAGTGCATAACCAGAGGGTGATAGCTTTGAGACTAACTAGGCTACAGAGAAAGAGGAAGGCACTAAGAAAAGAATTTTTTTCTGCAAGTAGTACTCTACGCGCCACAAGTACATTTCACGTACTATGAAATTCATTTTTAATTTGTAGATTTTTAGCGTCTTTGTGAAAACTGAAATTGCCTTGAATTAAATTTTTATTCTATTATATGTAGCTTGAAGATAGTTTGATTTAAGAATCTAGTTTTTCACATCAATAATGAAAGGCGATAATGAGAGGCGATAATGAGATTGTAATGAGGTGCAACAGTATTAAATTAATTCAACATAGAGTGGTTTTGATAGACTTCATGACATAAAAATAAAGGCATATTTACATAGACTATCCTCGACAAAGATAAATTGCACTTAACACCTGCAGCTCGTGAAATGTTGTAATTATTTAAATTTATTAAAATATCTCTACTTTGTGGGATTACTCGCGAGCCTTAGGACATAATGCGAAGAAACACGAGAAACTATTCTTCTATTAACTTACTATCGTGTACTATTCATTCATTCTTCTTTTAAAACTTTTTATATTCTTTAGCTTTCCTTGACATTAACTTTAATTGTAAGAGCCTCTTATCGTACTTCTACAGTTAAGTAATTTTTAATTTACGTCTAATTCTTTGTACATCAAGTTTTCTTCTGTTTTAAATTGATATGAATCCAAATTTTATATACTTTATTTTATTTTATTTTATATTCAAAATATAATTTTTAATATGTTCTTTTTTTAACTTATTTCAGATATTTGCATTAGCAGCATGTTGATTAGTTGGTTGAAATTCGGTAACATAAGAAGGGGAAGGAACTGGGTCGAAGAAGGGAAACAGATTGAAAACTTATCCGAGAGTTCAGGAATGTAAAGAAAACTTCGAATCTGTGAAATTCAGGGAAGAAAATGTGGTTGGAAACTTGAGAGTTGCACTGGTCGATGGTGCTGATCATTTATTTGACAAAAAATGTTATTGGAACGTGGTGGTTTAACCCGCTTTAAGAAACGCTTAAAGATCCATAAGCAGAAGTTCCTAAGAATAATTCCAGTTTTTGGAGGATAAGATGAGCAAAAGTGAGGAACTACTTTCGAGGTCCGAGGACGGGGAACCATCATCCGGTAAGTCTATTTTTTATAAAAATGTACAGTCTTTTTATAAACCTTTTCATTTAATTAATAATATTCCGGCGCATTTCAAAACAGTTTTCGTCTAAAGACTAAATATTTGATAATAACCCATTCTAGTGTCTCCGTATTGATCCAAGGAAACTTAGTTTTCATTAAAAAGTTGTCCTTTGAAAAATAAAAGTTGGAAAAGGGTGTAATAATTTATCAAGGAATCTCAGCGTTTTAATTAGACATTAATAAAACTAATAAAAAAGATTGTTTTTGTGTGGGCGAAAAGGACGAGAAAATGTTCTTCTCGGCGTTGTTTAACACGAGTAATATTGCGTCAGATGTTTTTTTAATGAAAAAGTCAAGATTGGTTGGTAATACTTTGATTCGGAGAGTCCTTGGGGAAGAAGCGTCCTTTTCATAAAACGGGAAGAGTTGGGATAATCTTTTCATATCGAAGTAAAGGAGAAGCTTGATATTTGCTTCTATGACCTCTTTACAATATCTTTAATCTTGGTCTTTTACGTTTTGTAGAAAATCTACAAATTGAGTATCTCGTTAGATTTATTTCCTACTCTAAGAACTTTACTTATCTTGTCTTGACTTGATTGAAATTTCGGCAAATTCTGAAGTTTTTGAGCTTCAATTATAATTATAACTGATATGGAAAATGGGGTTAAAATGGAGAAATCTTGCTTAAGTTAGACACCGCTTCCAAGTGAGAGGGTAAATATCAAGGGTCTTATTTCGCGACTTTGAACTTCCAATATGGTGTGAAATCATTTTCCACACACGCCTTCAGTTACGAATTACCTTTCATTTGTCATGAATAATGGAAGCGGGTCACACGTAGGTTGACTCAAGTCTCTATCAACTTTTTTTTTCTGCAAACTCGACATGAAAGGGTCACGAGAGGGAGGAAACTTTATCGGAAAATTTGGCCATCACGAGTCGTCTTTTATCTAAAGTATGATACTGTTGTTATTAAAAACGTAAATATAAATATAATTCATACAAATATCAGTATTAATATGAAATAGGGCGCTAATCAATTTAACGGATTTAAATTCATTAAAAATTTATTATAAAGGTTTATAATTTTCTATCCCTATATAATTTTAATGGACTTTTCGTCCGCATTTTACTTTCTTATTAAGAGAATTATCAAGTTTTCATCGAGCTGACTCAAGCACTTCATTAAAGTGAGTACGGCTTGAGTTTATCACCTGACATCTCCACTTAAACTTTACATGGAACATAAAGTGATAAGTGGTAATCAAGCTTAGGTTCTTTTTAATTCTAAGTACCATTGATATTTCCTTTGATCCACACCCTTATTATTTCTTTTATATAGAAATCTCATTCCAAAAAGAAATAATAACACAAATGGGTAAAGAAACAGGTTTTTACCATAAAAATTGTAGAATATAAATTTTTAAGGAAGAGTTAACTCAAATTGTCAACTGCCTTAAATAATATTGTTTCAATAAGTTAATTTCAGTTTTAATTTTCTAGAATTTGATTTATTCTACCCGACGAAAAAAAGCGTGTGAAACTTCAGCTTCAAAATTTATTCAAAATCAACAAAAATGGGTGCAATTCCTTGTGTGTATTCAGGTAAAATTTATAATCAACTGCAAATTTCTTGTTGCAAGTTTGACGTTTTGCACCGGTTACTATTTTCAGTCTTTAAATGGTGCCTTGGAAATATTAGAAATATAACAAAGAGAGGACTGACAATTTATTACTTTATGTTTAGAAACTTTCTAATAGTGTGTGAAGAGTGAAATTGTTAAAGAATGATAACTCATTGATTATAAATACTAATTAAGGAATAAAAAACAAGTTTCGTTTTTGTTTTTAGATCAGAGACACACCGAGGAGAGGTCCAGACTGAATTTAAACGGAAGCAGACAGCTTTCACGAAGTGCGACGGAACTCAGGGATAACAAGAGCGACACTCCTAATCAGTCGCCAGTACATCGGACACGTGACAATGAAACGGAATCCGTCACACGTCACAGACAACGTCACACTTCGGTGGCACAAAGAACTCAAACTTTTTTTGCGACCCTCAAAAATCGCTGGGCTCGGAGTAGGAGCAAAGAACGAAAAAAATCGAAGGATGCTTCTGGGTCTCATACTCATGATTCTTACAAAAATCCAGGCTTGGAATCTGACTATGCTGCCGATTATTCATCAGAGCATAGCAGAAGCTCTTCTGCAACTCAGAGTCCTGCTAAACATTACCTCAATCATCCAGGTAATTTACACAAAGTGACTTTCGAGGTTCTAATTTAAAGTTAAACTCCAGGAAATGAGACAATATCAATAAATTTTGTCCTTCTGAATTGAATATTCTTCAATTTAATTTGACTATTTTCAAATTAAAAGTGATTGGCTTTATCTTTAAAGAATTCTACTTGAATTTTTGATGTAAAAGCTTTTTAATTGAAACTATTTAAATTTGTCTGCTTTGGACTTGAAAACCTTCAAATAAAATCGTTTTCGTTATGAAAGCACTGGAGTTCTCGCGCTTTTAGATCTGCAACGTTTTAATTTGAATAATTTCAATTTAACGAGGAATGCACAGTGCTTGAGAAAATTTTAATTTAAAATCAAAGGTGAAAAAACACCAGAATATTATAAATATGAAATCCTTTACATGGCGAACTTCAACAATCAGATTTGAAGGGCTCAAACCTGAAAACTTTTAATTGGGAGTTTTAAGTCTCAACTGTGAATTCGTTTACAGAAGTAAGAAACTAGTGTTTTTCCTTCATTTTTTGCCTTTCACTTTAGCTTCTATATATAATTCTTTCTTATTTTTCTGACCTCGTTTCTCATATTCAAAACTCGGAATCAATAATATATATCTCTCTTATACAATAATCTGAACTATTGAGTTGCAGAGTCACCCCTCACGAAAGCCAATAGAGACAAAGTAGGAATTTTACAAGAAGACAGTTCAGGAAGATGCAGCGATGGTTCTTCCAAAGGTTCTTCTGGCTTTCAAGGTCATAAGGATGCGGGTCACGTGGAGGAAGCACAGAGAAACGGAAACAAGGATTCGGATATCCTGCTGCAGGATGAGACAACTCGGCGCAGGGAAGTGGCTTTGAGACAATATGCTTTCTTCCAATTGCGACTTCATATCAGAAGAGGGGCTAATCTGGTCGCTATGGATCGATGTGGTAATTTAAAAATTACACTAAAGCCCAAAATTAGTATTTACTATTTAAATCATTTATGCAAACGTATCTTCATCTTTGAAAATTAGGTTGAATTTTAAAAATTCGTTTTTTCAGGTGCCAGTGACCCATATGTTAAAATAAAATCTGCCGGGCATCTTTTGCACAAGTCACGTACAGTTCACAGAGAATTGAATCCAGTGTGGGACGAAAGCGTGACCTTACCAATAGAAGATCCATTCCAGCCACTCACTGTCAAGGTAAATTACATCAATCAATTTTTTACTATGAGATCTATTACTGTTTTCAATTATTTAACCAGCTTTTCAGATAAGGGCACACTTCACTATATGTAATGTTGAACAATATTCTATTTTTATCTTGCGCTTAATGCTATTTTCTGCTGTTTATAGGTTTTCGATTATGACTGGGGTCTTCAAGACGATTTTATGGGCGCAGCTACATTGGATTTAACTTTGCTGGATTTAGGTCATCCTCAGGATATCACATTGGAGCTTAAGGATCCGGCGAGACCCAGGCAGCATCTAGGCGAAATTTTTCTGACAGCAACTCTTTGGCCGAGAAACCAGCAGGAGAAAGAGCAGGTCGGAATATAAATCAAATTCTATCAAATATGACCAAAAATATCTTTACGAAGATAGATATGAACGAACATCTATTTCCGAATTTATTTCAGAAGTCTTGCAACTTTAAAATACCCGTTTTTTCTGCTTTTTAGATAATACATAATTGAAACCCTATTGCTTCAAGATGATTTGGCCTATAAAAACTTGATAAGGTTGTTGCTGTTTTTATGTTCCTTTTATCCCCTTTTTTTTATTTTTTCATATTCAATTACAGTGATACTATATTGATTATCGTGTTTAACTATTCTTGTCGTGTAAAAGGTCGCTTAAAGTTGACATCATTATTTATCATGAAAAAAAAGGCAAACATTTCACACAAGGACGTTCCTATTTACGATAATGTAAATGTTGCGTGGTGCGACTTTTCTTATATAATTGCCCATTCCAAAAATGTGTCCTGAAATTTTATCCAGAAAATTAGAAGAATTAAAAATTAAAACATTGTTGGAAGTAATTAAATTTTCTGAACATTTTTATAATGGTGATTTCATTAAACAGAACATTCTATAATTTAAATTATATATAAAAATTTTAATCCTTCATTCCCCCTTCTTCATGTACGGAAAAAAATATAAAATAATATGCGTGAAATCTTTTTACACATTTTTTTTCACGCACGGCGATTTAGGGAATCCGACTACAATAGCGACACGCGATTTTCAAATCTCATCAGTCATCACTCTTTTAGTTTTATTTAATGATTTTTTTACCATTTAGTAAAATAATACAGTAAAATATGATAAAATAATGTTAAGCACGATATTGGAAAATATAATCTTTATAATTATATATTTGAGCCAATTCCGATATTTCTTTGTAATTTATTAACGAAAGAGTAATTTCCTTGATTGCGTATATCAATCAGAATATAATTGAACGTGTCATGACTCTGTCGCGTGAAATTTGTGCTTTAGATATTGTAACAATAATTGCCACATGAGGCTTTTATTCTCCCCTATACTGTGTAATGAAATTTTCTAGTCACAACGGAAACCTATTTTGTCAGCAGAGATTTTAGACTCCAACATCTTCCTATATATAATTATATATATATTTTTTCGTTTAAAATCGATTGCTCCCATTTGAAACAGAAAGGGAGTGACATGAAATATTGGAATATTTTATATTAAAAAGTCATGTATTCCGCGAAAATGGAATTAAACCCCAGATTTTCTCTCCATGAAAATAGATGTCCAATAGAATTTAAACTTATATTTCTGATGTGAATGAAGCTTTAATTATGAATTTTTTATATCTCTCTATATATTATAAAAAGATCTATTCGCTGCAGTTTAAAAAACTGAGACATTTTACCTCCTATGGATTTTTATAAAATCATCAATATAGATAATTTGTCAAAGTTGATCACATTTTTAAATAACTTTTCCGAGTATATTATAGATATTTTTCTCTTTTTTAATTGTTTGTATGTACTTTTTTATTATTAGTACAGTTTATTAAGGGTTGAAACTTCTTCCATTTGCTGGAAAATAATATTCGCATCGAGCGAAGTATATTTTTCTTGGGAAGAGATCGTGTTTAAAAAAGTTCCGAAGTAAAGTAAAAAAATAATAGATATACTTTTACTGCTGAAATGCGTGCATATACGAGTTTTATATAACATTCTATATCTACATTTTTAATAGCATTCCACGTGAATAAAAGACTTTTCAGTATTTATTCTGTTATTGTGTAAGAACTAATTCTGTGAAGTATTGCGATTTAAAGATACATATGATAATGTGTCTTTAAATATTCTATCTGTAAAATACGAACAACCTTCTGCATAGAAACCGGAAAGATTTTTATTTAAATGCAAAAGTTAGAAGCATGTTTGAATTATTTTTAACATTTTTCCACATTTGGATTTCTCGTTTTTTTATTTAAATTTCTTATTTTAAAAGCGTATTCTTTAAATGTAATTTTGAATTGCGTAGATGAAATTTGACTCACATTTGTGTAATATTAGTTACGTTAGTTACGCAAAAAATGAGTGTGCTAAAAGACTCTAAATGACCGACATATTTCCATCGATCATATACTGGGTGATTGGTATATTATCTAAGTTTTTTAAAAATTTTACTTTCAAAAGGATTGATATGACTCACGCATTTTTTTAATACAAAATTTAAATAAATACAACATACAAATTAAATACCTAAAATGAATTTATAACATTGGTTAAAGTTATTATATTTACTACATAATATACACAGACATTATTCTTTCCGCAAAATAATTACTTAAAAACTTTCATGTTTTGAATATGCTTACAGAACTATGGATGACGAGAAGTTATACATTATTCTCTGTTCTGAGATAAATGCAAAATTAATACATTATACATTATTCGCGAAAGAACTCTGA
>JAUEJJ010000045.1:4290835-4318547 GCA_032164275.1 Synergus coniferae | reverse complement strand
AATGCTAATTCATTGAAAAAACTGGTACAATTTTCACTTATATAAATTTCGTTGAAAAGTATGAGTAAACTGTACTCTACTTGATAATTTTGTTAAAATTTTGGAAATAATTGAAAACTATGTTCGGGTTCAACTGCTGAAGTTTAAAGTAAATCGACAACGGCTTTATACAAGAACATCTCGAGTTTCGAAAACATCTTCAACAATAATAAAAGAAAAAACCCTTCTTCCTCGATTACAACACAGTCGTTTCCTTTTCCACACAAAGAATCAATTTCACTTTTCCTCTTTTAACCGAAGACCTCAGCTTCCGCATTTTTCCGACAATTTTCCCTTATTTGAAAAATCCTACTGTGAATTGTGGTTAACTAACCATTCTTGATCAAAAGAAGACTGATCTACGTTATAAAAATTGCCTTTTAAGTCTCCCGCGAAATCGTGCGAAATTCTAGCACCTCATTTATGATGCACGATGGCTGTGTATAGAGTCTGAGAGAGAGAAAGTTACACCAGGGCGATAAAAGTATTTATCGTTGTGCGATCAAGAGAAATACGTTTCGTGTTCAACGATTCTTTTGTTCTCGCGTAAATGCAAGTCGGATCTTAAGGAGTATGCAATTGAAAAACACGCCCCTTGGTACCTCATTGTCTTATAAAAGTATATTGTGATCGACTGAGTCCGACATACGCCTAAAATCAAATCCGGAACGACCGGATTCTACGAAACAGGATTTGATATTTCAGTTTTTCACCTCGTAAAAGCGATACGACTTCTATCCATTTTTAGGACTAGTTTTTTAGTCTGATTGAATGATAAGATTTGCATAATAATGTCTCTAATTAATTATTATTATACTTGTAACATTTGTAATCATTGGTTTTCATAAATCTTTTCTGCAAACACAAAGGAGTTAAATAAAGCCATGTTCAATTGAAGTTTGTAATTTGTTAATAACGAAGGTATAATGAATGAATACGAATTCAGTCATTAATCCAAGCGGACACTCCTCTAACTGGTGAAGACTAAGTCGAGATACTGCTACCGTGACCCACTTCCGGTCAAGTTCATTGCTCATCCACCATGGCCTCGACTTGCCTTCTCCAGACAAAGAAGCTTAATACGTGGGAGTTTACACTGACATGAAGCAAGTGAAATTCTCAAAGAAAAGGCGTAAAGTTTATGATGAAATGAAAAGTAGGATGTGAATTGTAGAATAAGCATATACAATAAATATCATTGCTGTACTATGCAAAGAATATCTTCTATAGAAAGTGAAGTAATCAAGGTGGCCAAGAACCAGTGAAGAAGAACAAAAAATCTAAATTACTCGATCCCAAGCCAAAACATTTTATGAAAGCGTAGCCTCTGATGTAGATAAAGAAATAACTTAAACATTTTCAAGTGACATTTAAACATTATTTTTCTAACCAGAAATAGCATAACTAATCTACTCCTCCTTCTGTCAGTAGATATATTGCTTTATTTATTGAAGTATAAACAAAGAGACATCAAACCTCCCACCGTAAATCGAGTATGGGAGTGAAATAATGATGATGAAAATATTTTCTTGGAACAAATATTTATATTGCAATGTAAGCATCCAACCTATTTGTTGAATCAATTGAATGAAATACCTAATTAATTAATACCTTCAAAGTTCTTCAACTTGAATTTTCTCAAATACGTTCGCTACGTAATTAAAAGCTTTAAGCTTTCAATGCTTTACTTAATTAAGAGACGTTTCCATAATTAAAAGCCCTCAGACTTGACAAAAAAACCTCATCAAAGACATTCCCCAACAGTTCGTTCAAAATTGATCAAATATTCATAAACGTACCATAAACTGCTTTTGTAAAATAAAGCCCTCAGCTCGTTTTACAAAATCCTTTTTGTTAAAGTTCACTTATCTGGTTATAATTCCAATCTCTAGTTTAGGATTTTAATCTCTGGTTAGAATTTGCCTTTCACCAGAATCTGATTGAATGACCTATATATTATCGCGACTAATAACAAGTACTATGTCTCTGATGGAACGAGGGTGTCATGTAACAACATAACAATCTAGAATTATAAATTCCAGACGAAGGAGGATGATTGTGTACAAGTGGTTTTAGAGAAAGAAGTTGCTTCTGAGGTTCCGAGACTGCTCAGTAATACAGAGGCCGTAATTATAGAGCTACGAGGACGTCAGAGGTCGGTTCCAAGATGGAATGCTCATGGGCGGGTTCGCTTTCTCCTTAAAGACGATCCAGAGATACGCCATTTTCAAGGATCCACGGATTTACGGGTCGCCAGTCACGTGATAAATTAGAAGGTCGTCGCTCACCGTTTCTACACGCTCCCAGCTTCTATTCGCTTTGGTCCCAAGAAAAGATTCAGTTTACTCTCGACAAATAGACATCTGCTTAAATTACAGATGAAGACAAGCAAACTTTTCTTTTCACGTCATAAAGTAATTATTTGCTGTACTTATTTCTGTAAACAAATGTTTGAGATACTACTAATGGCACCAGTCATTGCTGCATTTGCTTATTTATCGTAATATGATAACCGAATTGTTCAATTTCTGCTTGAAGAAAATTTAATTCAGTAAGAAATCATCAAATTGCGGTTGAAGAAGTTAAATAAAACCTAAATTACTTTTTCCTCTCTAAAATCGTGGGTCTGAGGTATTTCCCCTGGCATGCCGCAAAACCCAAGCAAGTCGAAGTGAAATATTTATCCATGTATTTACGAAGCTTGCAGTTTCTCGAGATAGAGTACATATATCTGTAAAAACATGCAGTGAAGAAGGAGGATATACGACATATAACACGTATATATAGAAACTTTTGCCCGGTCCAGTTTCGCAAGGACAAAACTTGATTGCATCCGGGTTCCACTCGTTAAACGTAAAAAATGTAAACACAAGTTTGCATTTTCTCGGTGAATACCTGTGTAGGCAAACTATCAAGTTGGGAAATGAATATGAAAGTAAGAACAGCATAAACAAATTGATATTATACCTCTTTTCACTGTACTTTCCTCTTTTGTGGTTACTTAAAAAGAAAGGAAATAAAAGTTACTTCGCCAACAGCCATACCAAGACCCAAATGTCCTCAAGAAAAGTATAGACTAGACGTCAAGAAGCATATCAATTTTAGGTTCTGCGAATTAGGTTGAACCGGTTTAAAATTCTGATCCACGCTCTGGGCAGATCTAGATATCTTACTTTTGATCAAAGGTGCACTTTCGATTTTTTTAAATACATAGTATTCAGTACTTCTACAAGTAAAATTGAACTATTTTAATTTTTAAACTTTCGAAATTCATCAATTGTCAACTGAAATAAATTTCAATTTGATGTCTAGCTGTCGCAGCATTTCAATTCGAGTGATCTATATTTGCTGTAATTTAAATAAATGCAATGAGATCACAAAAGTACACTCATTGTGCATATATTTCGATATCATTTACGTTCCCTTGAATAAATGCATACGTGTACCTATGTAATTGTATTAAACCTTCCTTTATCTTTCCGGAACGGATCGGCCAAGAAAAGTGAGAGGTGATATTCTTGCGCAATTTCTGGTGGATAGTAGATATCATGAGTCAGTCATCGAAGCCAACTGTGAACGATATCCTTTGACCCGTGGAACTATAAGAACCCTCACTGTCCTACAAATGTTTTTCATCCTTTCAGAAATCCATATTTTCTACCCACCCACACAAATCTCCCCTCAATGTCCTAAAAAAGAGAGATAAAACTTCGAACATAATTTAATAATTAATTCGCCGAAAGTTTTACAAATCCAATAAAAGACAAATTTTAAAAAACGATTGTGACTTGTATTATTTCGTATCATGTGTTTCAACACATATAAACTAATGAAAAACTTACTAGATAATGTAAATAGCACATCGTTGGAATGTGTACAACATATATACATTTCAGGTAATGATACAGGTGTCAAATAA
Source organism: Synergus coniferae (assembly GCA_032164275.1). Classification (NCBI taxonomy): domain Eukaryota; kingdom Metazoa; phylum Arthropoda; class Insecta; order Hymenoptera; family Cynipidae; genus Synergus; species Synergus coniferae. The sequence goes on along the minus strand of JAUEJJ010000045.1, from coordinate 4,314,589 downwards.
GTAATAAGAAAGATTTTATCTCACATCTGAGAAAGTTTCTATAAAAAAAATAGAGGAAATACACTTTTTATGATATACAAGACATAAAATGAGTTCTAACGACTCATAATGACTTGTAATTCCTAAAGATTTGTGCAACGTTAATGAAAAGAGGTCAAGACTCGACTTTTAATACGCTCTTACTACTTCTTTCGTTATAAGAAAATCATAATCAATTGGAAGAAATGTGTAGGAAATAGCCATCAATGATAGCCTTGAAAGCTGTCTTTAACTGACTTTACTTCACTTGCGAGACGTTCCAACTTCCACGCAACTTTTCTTCACCTTCACTTGGATCCTGACAAGATTGCATGGTTGTTTCAATGAACTGTGATCAAGTGTTTATATGCACCCTCCACTCATGCAGTCTGACGTCTATAACTATGATTGTGAGAAAATCGTTTTCTAACGTCATAGTGTGTGGTACATACATATTTCCCAGGGAACGGACGCACCTCCACGTTTGGAAATTCTGAATTACAGAGTTGACTAGTTTTCTCACGTGCAGTCGTCCCACTCTTAAAAAATTTTACTTGATTTGGAATCGCAAGAGACGTCATAGTTGACCTTTTATTATTCCCTTCACATTTCACCAAGTAAATAGGGATTCGTATTTCGTAGGTGGTTGAAGTCATTTCCAATCATGCAGAATGAAAATGCAATTTTATTCTTACATTTTAAAATGCAAGACAATTTTTTTGAGTCAGGTAGTTCAAGTTACAGATCCTTTAAATTGAAAAATAAATCCCAGATTAGATAAATCTCTTTTTCTAAAGATGCGATTATATTCGGTAGATTGATTGAATATAGCAAAAACGGACTTTTTAAGGCTGAAGATAGTCGAGGAAGTTAAAGAAGGTCCATTTTTCTTGTTGCTGGAAAGACAATTCTTGTGATAGAAAAGTCGATTGCAATTTCCTTGTGTCCTGTCACAAGACCAAAGCAGCGTAATCATCGAGGCATCAAGAACTCTGCCACGTATCCGGGCATTGAATTCGATGACCGTCGACTCTCCGCCTTCTTCTTGTATATATATATATCTCTTTCCCAATGTAATCTTCTGAGAGGAGAAAAGAAGAATTGACTAACAAGTCTTCTTCAACCTGCATGTCTGATAAAGGATCTCCTTCAATTTAAAACGCAACATCCTGAGATCGCCGAAGCAGCTATTCCCTCATTTTTGAAATAACTTAAGAGAAAGGTCTAGAGAAAATAAATGATTATAATTATCAAACTTTACGCCTCCAAACGATTGGTCTCTCTATTAATAGATGGAGTAACAAATACTTCGATCCCATAATTTCTAGTCTCTGTGAAGATTTGATTATTATTTGTGTTCCTTAACAACATTTCAATCAGTCGGAGGAAAAGTACTAATGCTGAGTTAAATTGAGCGAAATGATTTTCCTCGTGCGTGGAATTGAACGATCTTGCATAAATTATGCACGCAACCTACGCTGCTTTCTTTGCACTCGAACCAGTGAGTAGTTTTGCTCTACTTGCAAAGTGCAGGTTCCGAAGTCTATGAAAAACTTGAATAACCGTAGCAAATGTCATTTGTAGACTGGATTCGAATTTTGTTGCTTTGAACAAGAAAAAATGGTAAAAAATGTCTCTCCCTGTCTACCTATGCGAACACTTTGACGGAACCTATCGAAGTATTGGCTGACCATATACAAGTAGTAGTGTCAGTGTACGTTCCGGCCTAATGGACACCGGCACACACAAAGCCGTGCCAATTTTTCCAAGTTGCTCTAGTGAAAGGGAAGGATACTACTTCCATCCAACGAGGCCTAGATACTCGGAGAGCTCTGCTTAATATCCTTCGAGTGCAATCGTTTCCAACGTGATCCACCTTGCTGCAGAGGCTCTCAGATCTTATGACCTCCAAAATATCAGACATTGCATCTGATTTGTGTCTATAGTACAGGAAGCGATCGTTCCTCTTGGTCGACGAATCGTATCGAGTTTTCCTTTCAGAATGAAGGGAAGGTCGACATAGTCATTTATTCCAAGATGGTTTTATGATCTCAGTTTTTATATGATGCACTGTTAAACAAACGAAGGCTCAATGAAAATTTTCGTTGTTCAAAATGGGATGCAACATTCTGTGGAGTCGTGAATGGTTTGCTGTGTGTTTGATAATCGAATTGTACATATATGCAAATGTAAGAAGGCCCTTGGAAAAATGTTCATCCAGCAAGATATTCTGTCTGTTTTGAGAAAGATCCTATACTCAAAAAAAATAAACAGTTAAGCCATGAAGTTTCACTCTGAAGATTATTTTAATTCGTAAATAGTTTTAATTTACAATTACCAATAATTATCTTTATAAGCGAAGAAATGTATGTAATTCAGAAATTATAAGCCTCAGAAATCTGAGTGCTTCTAATTTAAAACCACGATTTTAATTATGCAACGTTTAAGTATCAGTATTTCTCTAATAAGCTTTGCAAATTGGCATAAATTGATTACAATTTTAATAGAAATTAAAACCCATTACATTTTTGACGTCTGAATTCAAGGACACTAATGTTCTTTAACGTTCTTGAGTTCTTCATTTTTTAACCTCGAATATTAAAATCACAGCAAACTTGAATCAAGTGTAATACAATACTATGCAAGAAATGTAATATAAATCACTTTAAAAAATGTACTTATAAAAATTACACCAATCGGTTTGAATGTGTGCTAATCTTTATTACATTTTTAATAAATCTAACACTATAAAATAGGTTTATATAATATACCATAATTTTTCTTTTAAATAGCTTGATTCTTTTAAAGTAATTTTCATTCAAAACTACTAGTTATTTGAATAAATCAAAATCATTACTCGGATTTATCCGCATTGATCTTGACTGGACTCGAATTGATCCGGACAGAATGTCTAACCGAAACTTTCGCCAAGGGTGGTTCTTTCTGCACAAAAATGTTGCATCTCGTATAAAAATGCAAAGAAACCGAATTGTTGACTAAAATCGATAATATATTAAGTTATGAGGTAATGGGAAAATAACCGAACTGGACCATCCGGATAAAAAATCACTTTTGGCCAATCGAAGGAGAGGCTTTCTCCTAGATCACGCTTGGTGGTGCTTGTTGGTATGGCACGCCATAAGATTTGGTGGGGGGTCCTATATAGGCCCAACACACTGAGCAGGGCCTCTCAATCTGTCTCAGAGCCAAGTCCCCGTCACCTCATAAGGGTGTTATCTCGTGCGCGAAAATTACAGTTTCCGGCACCTCTTGTCGCGTATCCGGTCAGAATTCAATCTCGAAGGTTGCATTTTTTTATGGACATGGATGGTCAGTGGTGTAAAGTGGTACAGTGGAATTAGTAGATTTAATATTTTAAGTCGAGGGGAGAACGAGGAAGTGGATTTGCTTCCTATAGGGTCAGTTATCAGTCATCTGACACGATGGTGAGTCACTATTAAAAAAAAGTGTTCTTATGCCAAGAGAAATTTGCAGAAGAACAAGTTTTCAGTTTCAAGGATTTTTGATGATTGTGCACAATATCGTAACTCAATTTTTTTGAGAGGAATAATCTCTCGATAAAGTAATAATCAAATATTTTAATGTGAGCTTGTAAAATTTAATTTTAAATTGACATACTCAATTTTCCTTCGCGAAAGCTTAGATTTTGAATATGAATAAACTCCACTTTAAAATAAATAAATAAATATATATATATAAATTGATTCCTTGAAATTCTTAAAGAGAATTAATTGCGATGCGAAGGTAATAAAGAATATAATTGAAGGTTAATTTGAATTTAAATTAAAGAGAGAAATGTGTGCAGAGAAGATAGAGATTCGTGGTTTCATCGAGTAGGGCAAGGTGCACTTGCTAGAAATGAAATGGGGGTCAGTATGTGAACAGCTTCGCCTCTTATGTACGTCCGTAAAGGTCGGCAACCTCTCTTGTCATCTTCCGGGTTCCAGACTTTCCTATTTTTTATTCACGATTTTCTTGTTCGATCGATAAGTTTCACGGACTGGAGTGTCACATTCAAGCTACTTTTTCTACAATCCAATGGTTCTGTATCTCACATTCAAATCATTTCACCTTTCCATTTTCATAACATAATTTATATTTATAAACGAAATAAATAAAAAGCGACCCAATTAGTCAATCTATTCGAATCACTGCTTTATTTCACTCGCAGTATTGTAAGTTTTTCTATCCTTTTTTTATTGTTTCGGTTTGCAAACTGACCACTAATTTTTCATTTACTTCCAATTCGTTCGAATAGAGTAACGTTTATGGGAAACGTTATTTTTGTAAAAAATGGATAACGTAATTATTACCTAAACGAAATCTTTTTATTTAATGTAAAAATTTTGTTGACAATTTGTAAAGTGTCTGGTCTCGTTATATGATCAATAAATCTCGTATGTATTACCACGCATTAATAATTGGTGGGAAATTTCATTTAATAAGAGTTGCATGAAATAATTATAGTTGACCCTTAAACAACGCTATGAATGTGAATACTGTTGTAAGAAACTGAAAGGTTGTTTCTCTGTAAATGAGAAAAGTCTCCTAATTGCAGGATACGTACATTGTACATACAGGTGGTTGGTTTAATACCATCGTGTTTACAAGTAACCTCTTGATCCGGATAAGATCTTTAAATGTCTGAATTGCGTTATGTAAGCATTTCATACTACTCTGGACACACCAGGAAGGCTTCATTTTCACGCTTGTCGATCACAAGAAATTTCTTATGCGCCTTCTGCAATCGCTGTGTTTTTCTGAGCCTCGTCTAATTATCCCGCGTGGAATTGCAAATGTATATCGTTTAGTCAAACGTGATCAATCTAATATCGAAATTCTATCTGATACTGGTATAAGCAGCATAAAAAGAAAAAAATCAGGAAATGTCAGATCAATAATCAGTTTGTCTAAAGGTGAGCCTGTTCGCCTCGATCGCGGTGATAGAATTCTATCTCAAAACGATTTATATATCTCAAGTGTTTAAAAAATTAAAAAAGCGGAAAGATATTTCAATACGCGGTTAAAAAGATCGAATGAGCCATTGTCACACTCTCATTTTTAGTCTTTTACTAAATTACATAAACGAGAAAAAAAATTGCTGTCTTAAATAATATTGATGGTTAGTTTAGAAATAAACATACCAGACTCATAAAAAAGTGGTGAAGGTCTATTGTAGTACTTTTCAGAGTAATTTCTACACCGTTATGAGAAAACTGCAGTTAGTAAAATAGTAGAATGATCGAGTATGTGTGCAATGTGCATGCTGAGCAAAATTATATTTGTTCCGTGCAAACATTTCTTTGAGTGAGTTGAATGAAATTTTCTGACCTATATTTAATTCAATTCAATCAGAGAATAGAAGACTAGAAACTATGTATTGTTTATTTACATTTAATAGTACTCTTTGTTAAAGCATGTTTGAAGCTTAAATATAAGATAACGGCCATGCCACGTTGAAAGCACCAGTTCTCGTTGGATTACTGAAGTTAAAAAACGTTGGGCACGGTTTTCACTTGGATGGGTGACCACTTGTGAATACCGTGTACTGTTGTCATTTCTTTATCTTACTTTACTTGATCATGACCGTATGTGCAAAGCTTTAGAAGCAGGCACAAGCCAATGTACCAAACCTAATAACAATAAGCTTAAAAATATTTTCTGTGTTCCAGGTATATTTTGTCATTTATTTTCACCTGGTCAAGGAAACCGACTTTATAATCCAATAATATGAAACGTCTACTATATTGGTGCAAGAATTTAATTAGGGAGGAATTGAAGTATTTAATTGGATCAAAGTGATAAAGTTATTCTCAACTGGAGATTATCTGTCGCATATAAATTTCTCGTTCGTAGGATTAATTGATCTTAAGGGACTTGTGGATAATCCACCAGTTTCTTGTCTTATATAAAAGATCGTTTGCAGAAAACTTGATTCTCTTACCTATCAATCTTGTACTTATTACACTGACACTTCTTAATGACCCAGGACAGGAAATTTATTTGAACATACATATACAATAAAATTATAAATTTCAGTTTGTCCCGGTTTCCTTCTTTCTCGTATCAGACTTCGAACTGTGATATTCCTGAACATAAAAATTTTAAATCTTTTTCAGCGAGTCTCACTCATTTTCGTAAAAGTAAAAATATTTAAATTCCTCCCTGCGAAATAAAAAATCCTAAAACTGAAAAATCCACCCAAGAACACGCGATACTTCAAAGTTACGACAAGCTCTTTTATAATTCCCACTTTCTCATGCAATGCAAAATAAATTTGCATCGTTCACCTAGGGATCGTCATTTCTTCGTTAAAAATGTCTCTCTCTATTCTTTTTTTTTTTTAATTCTGCCATTTCCCACGAGTACTGAGGCTGTGTCACGTAAATGGCTTTCAAGCAAGAAAAAACGTTTTTTCTTCTTGCATGCGATTGCGGGTGCTTCTTTGCAGCCGGAAGTGTTATGTAATTTATCCTGACATCCGAAGAAAAGTACTACAATAAGTTCCTTCACAGAGTACAATTTTTTTACCGTAACATAATCCTCAACATTATTCCATTAAAAGTTAAGCCGTAATTGCGTGCGCGCGTGCAGAAGAAACGAGGAAGAAAAGTGCAAGGCTACGCGTCCTTTTTTAATTGTTTTGCCGTGATGAGTAAGTGTAACCGGGAGTTGTTTCAAGCCGAAATAGCTGCTTTGACCATTATAACGCGACTAGATCGCCTTAAATAACAGTCACGGCTTCTTCATACCTGTTTTCTCGCCTTCCTACTCGTTCCGGTATGACAAGAAATTAGTCTCGCCTTGTGTTCGTTGCTCTCGACTTCTCCAACTTTTTATAATGTTTAATTTATATTTATATCGACCTTAGAAAACTTTCAAACCATCTGCATTTGATCCTCCTAACTTCGTTATATCATAAGTAATTAATTTTAAAAACTGGCAAAAGAATAATAAGTATGTATATGTGAATTACTGTAATATGGAGTATTGTAAAATGTACTAAATTCAAAAATGAAATTAAACATACTTCTGTATATGGTCATGAAAAAAGTGCAGATAATTAAATATATAAAGAAATTTTTTTTCTGTGCGAGAAACAGTACTTCATGTAATATAGTAACTATTAATTAAGCATGATGAAATTGTAAAAGTACCGTTTGGAATTTCATTGTTAAAGCATGTTCCCACGAATTAAAAACAAGATACCTCAAATTTTTCTTTTAATTACTCAAAACAATAATGCTGCAAATTAATTATAATTATAGTTAAATTGCTAATAATTATTACTGTAATTTAATAATATATGCTTTTGTAAATTGAATTTCAAACCTTAAAAATTTCGATTCTTAAAGTGTCAATTAAATATCGTCAAATGACAAATTCTTTTTACCACAGTAATTCACGTATATCAGGTGTTAGCGTTTCAACATATTGCATGTAGAGAAACGACCATTAGCGTGGCTTTGATTATCCTAATTGTCAGTTCTGATTAGCGTTGTGCATCAGTTTTCAGAAAATAAGAGTAACAAAGCGAAATTTTGAGAAGTTCTTGACTTACCTAATCCAAACTGATGAAGTCATAATTCCTCTCCTGTAATGTGTTCCAATTTAAAGGAGAAAAATCTGTAATATCAAAGAAAAAGAATTATATTCTGCGGCTTAGATAATTAAATTATATACTTGATAATAACCAAACATGATTTAAATACTGTAGACTATTTTTTAGGTAATTATTGCTTTTTTGTCTAGTAAATTTTCTATTAGAAAGATATTTCCCAATTTTCCAAGTAAATATTTCCCAATTTTTCCAAGTACCTACTTTTCTTCCAGCAACTCAGATTTTATGACATAATCGTAGCTTTGAAAATTCCTATTACTGCAGAAAAAAGAAGATGTATTTTTCACACAAATTAAATACGCAATAGTTTTCTATCTAAAAATCAAGAAAGTGAATATTCCTTTTTAACAGAAAAAAATACCTGAACAGAAAATTGCACAGTAATTGCAGGCTATTATTATAATAGCCAGCAGACATTAAAATTTTGAAAACAGTTGAAAATTATTTTTCAGTTTCAAGATTTTAATATAATTTGCGCGTATTAAAATAATAGCCAACAATTTACACATGGATATTGAAAAAAAAATTGTATGTAGAAGTTTCAAGGTACGATTTAAAGTAATCTTCAGTTTCTTCATCGGAAAATTATTCCCTACATAAATTCTTGTTTTACTCGCAAGGATTAACCAAAAGTGATCGTGAATTAAATAAAGTGCAATAAACCGATTTTACGATATGAACAAGAAAATATTCGGAAGTAATTTAATGAACAGAAAATCATGTCCTTGCCTGTCGCAGTTCCGGGCATAAAAGAAAATTTTATGAGAATTGCCTCGGGGCCTAAAGTCGTGTAACCTGGCAGATACCGAGTCCGAAAAAAACATGAAGGCGAAAGCGAAGGTGGGCCCCTAAAGAAAGTGGCGTCCAGACGCAAAAGTGGCACACCCGCCCTGCATTCCGTGTCATGTATATGTGTACAATTGTACATATATAGTACAATATACAATATATTTATATATAATATGAAATCTTGCTTTGACTCGTGGGAAAAAAGCAGAAAATCACTACAAGCGCCGATATTATACCGATTATAGAAATACTAGTTCATGATATATACAGTTATCGCGAGAAAGGTTGCAACCTTCGTACACATAAGTATCGACAAGCGGCGAAGAAACGTATCTTGTTAAAATGATAATATCTCAAAGCAGTCTCTGCACAAGAATGTAATGAATACAAAGCTTCGTCGAAGTTTGTTCAGAGTTTAGACTCTGAGAAAATCGATTGCCGGCGTAATTTCATAAACAAAGCTATTCAAAAATATTTAGTTATGGTCCAAGAACTCGACCTTTCACCAATTTTAAAACTAGCTCTGATGCAAATAATTGTAATCAGTTGTAATTAACATAGCTCTCAAGGGGCACAGTCAGCCTCGTAAAAAGTTAATAATTGTGTTAATTATACAAATTTCGTATGGAAAATTGTTTAAGCAACGTGCACCACATTTCGCGCATGAGTATAAATATATGTTTTCAGGCATGTATTATTTGTTGAAATGCAATACAATTTAAAAGGAGTTGAGTTTGAGATGAATTATGGTGTCAGCTGTTCTAAATTGGAGACGCCATATTGTTGTCACGTGACTTTAGACTCCCATGAGATGTTTTTCTTTTAGAGATCATAAAATCCGGTTTCAATCTTGCTTGAGATCTGTTTCACCGATGCAGCTAGAATTTTTATTTTAAACTTTCGAAAACAGAGGTAAGAACATAAAAAGAAATAAGAAATAAATGAAAGTAATCATAACTTTGGAATTTAATTGCGTTTTTGAGGAGGACATATTTAAATTCATCACTACGTGAAAAGATCTTACAGATTAGTGGGATTTTTCGAGTCTAGAATGCCGAATCCACGGAATGAAATGCCCACATTTCAGGAATTGAAATTCATGAAATGTGAGATATAAAAAATAATTGAGGAACTGCTCTTTGAAGAATGGAGGATATAATGAACTTTCTATTTCATTTTAGGGGACATGTGAAACTTTTCGTTTCACTTTGAACTGTAATAACCTTAATTATGATTATAAAAAATTCCATAAAAATATTTTTTCACTTTGGAATAAAAATTCTAAGGATGGGAGTTGAAATTTAACGGAGTAATCAACTTTTCCGCAAAAAATACTATTTATTCGACAATTCCTGGGAAATTTTCAAGTAATTTGATTCGAACTTGAGAATCTGAATTTGTGTTAGTAAAGAAGAGTGTTATAAAAAAGTCATTAACTACTGTTTAAAGTAATAAACATTTCTTCTCGCAATTTAAATTTTATGGATTCTAAATGTTAATATTTGTTAATTAAACAATTTAAAGGGAGAAATATTATAATATTAAATAAACTTAATAATTCAGTAAACTTAAGAACGTAATTAAAAAGCCATTTCAGATGTTGCAGCTTCTGAGCTGAAAATCCTTGATCCGGAAAATGATTCTGTTGATTTTAGTGATTTATGTAGTGGAAGTCATGGTTGCTTCCAGACTGATTGAGGGGTAATTAAGACTCTTTAATTTTGAGATATCCACTTGATCATCCTAAGACACTTTAACCGCTCTAGTATTGGAATGGCAAACTTTCCTGATAAGTTTACCTTTACAAGGCACGTTCCCGAAAGTTCACCTTTCAAACTTTAACTTGATTTCCCACCCTTCTCCAGGGAACGTCACATGCTTTATTCTAAAGAAACTTCCTTTGAAAGTTTATGAGAATAAAAAACTGTGTTGCCTATTTACGATAATACTTTTTTTAAAGACTTTTTTCAAGAATTTGAATTCCATGTGATCAGCTGAATTCGTCTAATAAGATTTTAACAAAATCACTGTTTTTCTCAAAACTCTGGGTTATTTCCCGGGTCCTCTGTCCAGTGGACACCCTGTAATTGAAAGTTAGAAAGCGACATTTTTCTTTTTAATAAATGCCTCTAGATTTGTAATAATTAAGAATTGTCATTGAACTGAAAGTTGATCTCAAATCAAGATCGCCTCACTTTTCTCTTACAGTTCAACAAAAATCTTTCTTTCTGTCGCGAGCTTGTAATGGACGAGACTCGAGTAGAACTCGACCGCGCCTATATTGGTACCATTGGCAGATAGAGGATGCTGCTTACGCTTCTTGTGAAGAGAGAAAGGTGTCGACCTCCTTTTAACGCGTTGCCCGCCTCATGCCGGATCAATAATTACTCGCATTAACTTTGGAATTGGGTTCGACGTTACGACTCAAGACCAAGGAGTCCAAGAAGCCCAAGGAAGAATATTTTACTGATCACTCTTCTTACAGAAATATGACTCTATAGGTATAGTGGAACACCATGAGAGAAAGTTACTTCTCCTCTCTCAGGAACTCGTCCAAGTCACTCCTTCAATTTGGATTCTGCTTTCAATGGTTCGATCCATGTATAAAGATCAACGATCATAAAGTCTGAGATCAAACTTAATGTTCGAGATCAATTGCAAAATGTGGAATATCATCTTGTTACTATAGAAGCATCGCGCATGAATGAATCTAAAACGGCGTAGCTAATATGCTTTTAAACTGCAGTTTAGGCTCGTCTATAATATTAGTTCCGCAAGATGCATTGTTTCAAATGTAAACGAATTTAACGAGCTCGTTTAATCCTTTTAAAAAGCAAGCCGAGAGAAAATTGAGACAGGGAAAAGGAACTGTTTGCATGGTTATGACGTAAATTTATCGAATAATAATTTTAAAGTCATGATAAATGCAGTATTCACTAATTTAAATGGCGAAGAATGTAATAAGCTGAATATCTTCTCCAATGTCATTTTCTCCAAAGAATGATTGTTAGTAATTATCCTATACTTTCATTACAAAGCCTAGAAAATTACAGCTCCTCATCATCTACTTTTATATCAAAGCCCCCCATTACGTGGGATTTCTTGCGTTGCAATTAAATGAATTCATGAGATTTGCGAGTATATTGTAAAAAGGATCGGCTTAACTGCGGTAATAACACCACGATCTCATCATCATTATGATCATCGCCTGCATTATTATCATCATCATCATCATTATCACCATCATCGCATGTCGCGGCACGAGCCATGCAATATCTGGAGTGAAACAAACCTAACGAACTGTGAAGCGAATGCGGATCATTCAGTAATTTCTAATAATACTGACGTATACTGTGAGAGAGGCATGGGAAATTTTCTCATTCCGGATCTCCTGGCGGAAGTTATGTCTCACGTGGAAGATCCGGTCTCGGGAGGAAAGTGACGTGTTTTTTAAATTTCTATTATATTTTTTTCTCATAATCCAGAAATGTCATAATTCTTATTCTAATGAGATGGGTAAATGTCGGTATTCTCTAAGGCATGTTCAATATGTGAAGGCACGTTTTCCGACCAAGCGAGAAATAAAAAATGGAAATTGATGTGCATGAAAATTCATGGAGATTATTTTTTAAAAATATCTGAGAGAAAAGGAGACTTTATGAAAAATTTAACATTCGTACTTTTGTCTATTTGAAAATTATGAAAGTTTGCAACTTTGAAAATTGAAGTAATAAAGCTTATTCATTATTATTATGTACATTATTATTCATTATGTAGATATATAATTGTTCTGAATCGTTAACCAGTAAAACTTCCTACTTTATTACTAATCATCATATAATACCATACAAAAAAGATAATTACTTCTTGATGTTATATTAGGATGCGTATGATGAACGTATTACATGATATTTTTCTTTGGGCTAGTGATCTGCGATTTTCTGCTTCCCTCATTATAATGCTACTGGTCACTACATTATAGCAGCGTCACTGATCAAAAAAGAATCTCTCGACTGCAAAATGACTTGGCATTCAAGTGGCTCGCTTCTTTGAAAAAACACAACGGGTCGTCGAGCTATTGCATAATATTTGTTGGCAATTTACTACGATTTTTCGAGTATCTAGAAAGTTTATGCTAATTTATTATCGATCGTATTTCGCAATTAAACTACAATAGGATTTTAATCACAGTTGCTCAATTGGGTAATTCCTGAAAATCACTGAGAGAAATGTAAAAGTTTTTGCTCAATAAAGAGAATTAGTAGAAATCAGTTTTAAAAAAAATTCGAAAAATAATCTTAATTGAAACTTTAGCTTGCTCATAAAATATTCTAGTTATTGAAATTTGAGGAACTATTTGAAGAAACCAATTTCGCAAGAAAATTGATTTATATTTATAATAATTTGTCTTTTACAAAACGTCAAATCTTGCGTAAGATGTCGATTTAAAATAATGTTTTTGTTTGGAACAAATACAGTAAGTAAGAACAGGATATATATGATGAATCACAGAAATTTTGTTCGAGAGAAATTCTACTCGGTGGTCTAAAGCATTTTAGAAAATTGACCTTCGTAACACTTTTTTAAAGATCATTTTGTGAATGATCCGCCAGATCTGAAGAAAATAGGTTTATAAGAATAAGATGACTCATTTACATTTAATCTACTTGAAATACGAGCTCTAGGTTCAAAATAAGATCACAAAAAGTGTAATATAGTTCCTTGTCCAGTAAAAGTTACACTAAACATAAAAAATTAATTTCAACTGCACAAATCTTTTAGAAAATAACAACTGCTTTAATGAAATCTCTCAGATCTTATCTAGGAAGTACTTTTTAAAAAATGTATATACATACTATTACTCTATGCTATGAAATCATTGTTTCTTTTATCACAAGTAATAATTCAATTTTCCAATATAATTTCGCTCATATTAACAGAGTTTTCAAAGAAATATATACGATGTTAAGTTCCTATAAATTATCCTATAATCGTAAAACTTATTTTATGCAGAAATCATTATTTCATACTTTCATAGACATCGACTTTTCTCCATCCGTTTTTGTGTTAACTGACGACATTCATTTCGTGCCTGACTTCTAGAAAGCAAAACAGATCATTGAACTTTCAAACTACAAACATTTATCCATTCTTTTATACATCCCTAAGGTAATTAAATATTTTGCTTAAATTTTTCAGGTGCTAATAATAATCTGTTTTCCTGTTTGTTCGGTTTACTACGGAACCGAGTCTCTTTTAGAAGGTCGACAACATTCACTAAAGAAAACTTTTTGAACACACATGTATGGTAGATTCAAATATCGGTCAATTTTCTGATGCAAGGATAGAATTATCTAGCAATTTCTTTGTATAAAATAAGAGAACCAAGTTCATGAATCTCGAACAGAAACTATTAGTTTAATTGTTACGAGACAATCCCTATAATAATCTAGTCATCAATTATAAGACATAATGTTACATTCTTGCCTTTACAGTTTTTTTTTCATTGTTGGCTATATAGGAGAGAGTGATAATTACTTATAAGATAGTAATATATTTAATTATACGTTGTTTTCTGCAGTGATTTCTGAAAAAATTACAGTCAATTTCAAATTAGTAGTTAAGTTGTGTTTTTAATTGTAGATACCGTATGTGTGCACAACACCAAGGTGGAACACATCTTTTAAAAAACTAGAAACCGTTTCTTCAAAGAATTAAGGGTGAAGTTTAAATAGGCAGTGATTTTCACTGCAATCTCTCGTTATTAAAGTATATAATGTACATTTAATTGGCCTCATAAGAAAAATTCATAAATACTCTAAGATTTGATATTGCAACAAAGATTCGACAAGCCTTCATAAACGCACCATTATTCGTACATTTCACTTTTCATCCGACCAAAAGTCGTGTCTCCAACTGTTACCACAACACATTATGTGGTGACATCTTTTTCTCTCTCTATACTTCGTCTCGACCTTCTCCCTGTTGAAAACCACAGGCCTATTAGAAATCTCGACATCCTAAGTGCGGTTTATTTATTATCAAGGTAATGAATAAAGCTTCGTAGACTTCGTGCAAGACACAACGACATTATTGTGGTTAAAGTTCCCTTTCTTTTGTTATAATTCATTCTCGTTGAACTGCTTGTAAATGTTCTTACAGACTTTTATAACGACATTTTTTGCTGATCACTTTTATTCTGCGGTTTCATTCAGAAAAGATAATTTAATGTTTTCGAATCAAATAGAGTTAAGAAGCAAAAAATATGAGAATATTTCAATTACTTTTTATAAACTTACTATCAACATCTTTCAACTGCAAAAAATAATCATAACTTGATTAAAATTTCTTTTTTTAGCAGGCTGTTGGGAAGACATTGACCTTGCCTCTTTTCATCGGGCTGATATTTTGGGCACAAAATGGAGCGACCGAGAGGTGGTCTAGACAGGTGTCCAACAGTGAATGGATACCTTTGGCTAATCCGAGAAGTAATCAAAGAAGCCAAAGTCAACTAATCGAAAATGGGGGTCTTTTGACATCTGAATCACAGCTAAGTAGGTCTCCACAATTATCACTTGCTCCACCTCTTCAGCAGCAGTATCAAGATCAGCTACTGCAACTTCAGAAAACGCAAGAAAGCATCCAAAAACTTTTACATCTTCAGGAACAACTCAGAGCTCAACAACAGTTGCTGCAGGTAAAATCTCCACATTTTCGAAAAAATTGCAATGAAATTGAACTAAATTAATTATTTCTATTTTTCTCTGTTCACTAGTCTCAGGCATACCTGCCCAACGGATTTGCGAATCCGGAACAAGAGAAACAGGCACTCCACCAGAGCACAATAGCTAATCTCCAAGCACTTCCGGAACTTGCTCCAGAGGTTCTGGTCCCCCCAGTTCCAGGCTCGGAAGCACTTCCTCCGGTGTTTTCTGCTCAGAATTTCCATTCAGAAGGTGTTAAACCCCAAAAAGTGAGAGGCCAGATACCATTTCATACCCCAGATCGGGATCAAGATGGTATAGACGAAGATCGAATAAATGCTGATCAGGATTCTAAATCTCCAAAAGATTACCTTAGGCAAGGTGGCAATTATGAAACTTCCAAACGCCTGAAGGATGAAAACAGTCGATTGAATTTTGTGACCCCGTCGCCAGGACATAACGGAGATGATGAAGAGGTATATACAAGTTTGTTGAGAGAATTTACAAATCAAAAAGTCTATCATTAAATTAGTTTTTAACATAATAAACACTTTTCAGATTCAGCTAGTCTACGTTCCAGCTGAGACGCTTGCTCAAAGGGGTCATCCAAAGAACCAAAAGGGACGTGCTCGAAAACCGTATCTTCTTCGGCAACAACATCGAGAGGATCAAGGAATTCAGCATACTTCAGCGAACCCTAGTCAAAGAAACTTTGCTCGTGAATTATTGGAACAGTTGCAGCGTGAACAAGAAGAGAAGAATCAGTTTTTCCAGGAGGAGAGGAATAAAGAAATCGCCAGGTTGAATGAGGAACAGAAGGAGCTTGAGAGACAGGCAAAGATTCACCAGGAAGCTACGCTGAGAGAGCAGGAATTGCATAGGCAAAGAGAGGCAGAAAAGAAAAAGAAGGAGCTAGAAAGGATAGAGGAGGTTGCTAAACAACGAGAGCTACAAAGAATTCGTGAAGCCAGGGAAAAACAGGAGCAAGAGAGAAGAAGGCTTGCAGAGATGAGAGTGAAAGAGGAAAGACGAAGACAGGAGCAAGAAAGGCAAGAAGAACTTGCAAGGATGAAGGAAATCGAAGCTCAAAGGGAAGCAGAACGTCAAAGGGATTTGGAAAGACACAGAGAAATAGAACGTCAGAAAAATTTGGAGAGACAGCGTTTAGAAGAAGAATCTCGTCGCAATGAATCTTACATCAATCAAGCTCATTCTCATCTTAGAGAAGATACTCGCGATGAGAGACCACATGCACAACCTCTGATTCGTGACCAACAGCATTATCAACACCTCACTGAAGTTACAAAGAATCTGAAAAGCAATAGAAGGAATAGGCTACGACCAAAGATTCATCAACATCAGGATTCAGACTATCAAGACGATTTGATCACCACAACTCCACCATCACCCAACCAACCTCCGCTCTCTGTTTACATGGGAACGAATATCAACAGTCGTGACGTTAAAGTAACAGATGTTCTAAAACTTCTTAAAGGCGCAAAGACGATTTCAGTTCTTGACAGCGTTGGACCTAATACACCAAAAGTTTTTGTTGGTCCAGCTTATCTTGATCCTCCTTCCCAATATGCGAAATTTGACTTGCCATATCTGTCATCTATCGAAAATAATCGAGTTGAAAGGAAAGTGGACAAGCTGCCCTTCTTTGTTGCCCCCCTTAGCTTCGAACCTCCTCCCGGTTATTCCAAAATCCCATTCCCAGCTCCTCATATTGGATCCGTCATTGTCAATACCATTGACGTAAATGCAGAAGCAGACAGATACCAAGACAATCGAAATCCCAGCCCAACTCCCTTGATCGAACCCAATTCGTACGTTGTGAGTAGTCAACAAACTCCTAGTTACGAAACAGCAACAACACCTTCGTACAGTGAAGAAACGTTTGGCTCTACGAGGTATAATGAACCTTCAACACCTAGTGGACACTATTCAACCAAACCGAAGTATAAGTTCTTCACAGAAGATAAACCTTCCACTCAATATTTCCAGGAGAGGAAAACTCCTTCAGTAGTAACAGCTTCGACCTTCCAGGACGAACGACCTCTTAAACATAGAGACCACTTTAGCCCGATACCAACAACAGCTAGTTATCGCGATTCAAGTTATGTAACTCCAAGTTATCAGTCGAATTTCCCTCAAAGCACTCCCAAGTATCAAGAAGATTTCACTAGTGACTCCGACCCCTCCACCAGAGGACAAAAATACGATCCACAATTAGCTTTAATAAATCAAGAACAAGAGCAACAAAGGTATCAAAGTCAGTATACTGTCGGGCCAACAGGTCCCAGCACTGGCAATACTTTTTACACGACTGCATATGATCATGACAACGGACAGTCTACTGGACCGAGCCAATTCAATCTGCCTGCTGAATTACCAGCTATATCGCCACAACTGCCAGGATTGGTGAACGCTTTGATGGAAAAGAATGAAGATATTCGCCCACTGACAACTACTACTTCAACGACAACTACTACTACTACAACAACAACTGAGGCACCTACAACGACTATTCGGGGCCGGGGAAGACAAAGGTAAGTGTATTTTGGAATAATTGATAACCATCTGAAAACCTTCCATAATTGGTATGATCATTAGACTATTTCATTATGATCTATCCTTTCACGATTAGCTAAATCATCAGTCATTATGTATTACCTAATGTTTCTTTTTTTTTTTTACTTTAGGGGACGAATCGTTCCTACTAGAGCTCCAACAACACTATCTCCACCAACAGGCAAGTCCACAGGAGATCGAGCTCGAAGACCATTTAACAGATCTAGAACTAGATTAACCACGACTACCGAAGTATACCGTGAAGCTTCCTACGAACCAACGAAAGGTAAGAGCCAGGACACCACATCACGATACACTGAAGTGGAAACTCGCAAACCTTCCACAGTCAGGAGTCAAAAATACAAAGGAAGCGATGAGGACAAGATCCACTCCGAGGTACTGTGAAATTCACATCAAAGAATCTTTTATCCCTAGCTCTGGTTACTCTGAAGGTAAATTAACAATTTTTTACAGGATTCTGGTCACTCCAAAAATATCCATCTCAATGATCCCAGCACATATCAGACTATTTCAACTGGGGAACCTGCTCTCTCCTCAAACCAACAAGAACAACATTCTAACTCTCCCGTTTATCAAAGGAATGATTATTCTCCCACAGAAACTCCAATTGACAACTACTCTCGAGATGTCATTAATCACGAGGAGCCATTGAGTGATGTCGAATATTCAAGACAGCCTGTTTATCAACAGGATAGTCAATCTAATGGACAATATGATTCGAGCTATCAAGCTCCAGTTTACACGCAAAATGTAGAAAGACAACCCGTCAACGGATTTAATTATCAAGCTCATGGAGCTGAAGAACAAGTATCAGCAACGCCGTCATCTCTAAGAGATTACTCATATTACCAAGGTGAAAAACGCGGAAATGCAGAATACGAACCAGTAGATACAACTGAAGTACCAGTTCCAACAGCCCACAATCAAGACTTCTCGCAATATAATGATGCCGGTCTTCAGAGACAAACCAATTATAATACTCCAATTGATAATTATGGAAGGAATGAAAATACGAGGTCTGACTATCATCAATCTCAAAAGGACAAGCTGATTGAGTATGACCTGCAACAAACTACAGAAGTACCTTTGGAGGTAAGGAACTCTACTCAGTGATTAGAATCATAGTTGATACAATCAATAGGGTACTAAAAATGAAAGTAGGTCAAAGAACAAAAGATGAATGACTAATCTACTTGCATTCTCTTCAATATGTTTTCTTTAAAGAAACGTTTTTTCATTATAAACGTTTTTTCATTATCTTCAAGTATCCTGATTTAGTATAGATAACCGCTTTGTGTGTGTTATATAGATTAAACTTTCTTTAAGTATTTTGAAGTCGCCATGTAAAGTTCACGAGAAGCTTTGTGCAATCGCGTGAGGAACGCAAGGTCGCATTTATCGGTTGTCTGTCTTCAATAAAGATCCTTGAAGCTTTCCTCAAAACGATCTATGTGTCTAGAAATAATCAAATCTTAAATAACTTGAAATATAATTAATAATGAGAAAAAAAAACTAAGAAAGACTGTTTTCTTTTTTTTCAGCTGACAACGCAGGCCATTACCACAACCTCAACAACCACAGAAGCTCCTGTTATTATCCGACAGAGAGTTCGAGGTCGCCTTGGTGGGCGGACCCAGCAGGATTCTGCGGTTCAAACCCGTCCTCGAGGCTCAAATGACGAGTTCGTGAGATTTAGTGCTGTTAATCAAGATTCCGGAAGACCGTCATCAAACACCGGAAGTCGTAGCAGAGACAGCACCGCGTCTCGGTTAAGGCCACGCATTCGCCCACAAACTCGTGATTCACAAATACAAACCGAAGGAGGCTATGTGAATATTCAAACTCCCTCGCAATACAAAAAGACCACTACTTCCACAACTCCGGAACCAGTGACCGTCTTTGAGTCACCAGATTCCGAACAAGAATATGGTTTCATAAGGCCACCAAACTTCCGGCCAGCACAAACCGGAGAGAAATTCCAGACTGTCACCTTCAGAGTTGGACAAACTCAGGTGCAGTATTATCTTTGACGTTTGTCGAATTTTTAAACGAGTTTTACTAATCAATTTTGTATGGGTTAAAAAATTTTCTAGATTTTCTTGACACCTTTTTTCGTTTTTAGGGACGTTTACAGAATGAACCCAGTGACGCTGCAACGAATGCAGAAACGAATTCACCTCAGTCTCAAATTTTAAAGAATCGTCAAAAATATCCAACCGCAAATAGACGTCCACCTGGCATTAAGCACTCCTCACTTCGCACAACAACGAGCAGAACAACGACCTCTCCTCCAGAAGAGCTAGCTTATACTTTGAAACCAAAGACGAGAACCGAGGAATCGAAAACTACGAAAACTCGAGGAAGAGTTCGAAGACCAGGAGGCAGAAAGCGACCAACAACCACTACCACTACTGAAGCTCCTGATGATAATAACGAGTTACCTTTGGATGAGAACTACCCCAGAATTGTTCAAACAGTACCGCAGAGCGTCTCTAATCAACAGGCATTGTACGAACCCGACGACGAACAACAGTTCTCTAATCTCAGAAATACACCCAGTCGACTACATGAACCTTCTGAAGAGAATGTACGTTTTACAAAATTACTCAACTTTTAATCTTAAAACATTTATCATTTTATAAAATTTGAATTAAAGATTAAAGTTTTTTTAAATCATTGATAGCTCATAAAAATTATAACAAAAAATAAAGACAAGAAGAATATCTACTTAAAAACTCTTACAATCTCTAAATTGTTTGTTTATATTGGTTTGGTTTCGCGTATATTTGTACACACAACACCCATACGGGCGGAATCGATTGTCCTGAATTTCTTCTACCGCAGTGCTCAGTACAGTGATCCACTTTATTTTAATGCAATTTCATTCAACAATATAGCACTCTACACTTTTCACGATTTTCTTAAATATTCATTATACAGTTTATGTAGAATAATAATTCTAAACAGATTCTACGATATTAATATATAAGTTAGACAAGATCTTTTTTTGCAAAATTTGATTTTAAAAAATGTATATTTCAGTACTCTCAGGATTTCGTCTTGAACTTTGGCGTTCATTCTAATCAGAACCCACGTCGAGAGGAATACGATCAAACTCAACTCGCAAGTAATTTGCCACGCAAATACAATCAGGGTGCTCGTACAACAAAAACGCACTTATCTCGTCTGCCGACATCTGATATTTACGAAGCCGAAAGTCAGTGGTCTACAAAATTGACTGGAAATTCTTTCCAGCCAAGCTACTCCCCGAATGAATCAAGGGATCCAGCTGTCAAGGCTTCAGGCAAAGTTACCTCTGAAAATCAGTCAGACTTTCCGGAAATTATCACTGCGGGTCCGGAAGTACAAGACTCCATCACCGTAAAAGTCTCCTCTGACAATAAAGCTGTCTTTAATGCGGAAATGACTTCTAGTGCAGAGGCAGCCATGATGGAGACTACGGAGTTTGGAAAGAAAACCAACGCTGATGATGTTCCGAAACAGGAAGCAACCACTATGCAAACAACACTTCCGGCTTACCAGGAAAAGATGAGAATCGATTCGGAAACTACGATTCGAGATGCTTCGACTGAAAGTCTCGTGGAAGCTGACCTTGAAAAGATGACAAAGAAAGCTGCTGATCCTATAGCTGTTCGGAAGGTAAGTTAATTATGTTATATTAAGTAGTTATTAGTTAAAACAAAATTATTCAGTTTTCACTGATTACATAACTTTATTAAATGTTGCAGCCTGGACATCGAAGAAGGAAAGTCCGAGTTCGCGTCAGGCCTGCCGTTGAAGATTTCGTAACAGCGGAGTCTCAAAATTATGGGTCCCCTTTTAACAGTCTTGGCAGGGATTCCTTTGGAGCCAATAAATACCATCATGACTACTTCTTCACCACCACTGAATCATCTCCCCCAACAACTCAAGAGTCATTACAAAAATCAATCATAGATGATTTTTTCCAAGAAATGTTCAAGGGAAGTGTTGCAGGCAACGATGAAATTACCACAACTACTATCACTCCTGAAGATATTTTGACTACGACTGTACCCCCTTCAAATAAGGAGCAAGAAACTACTACCTGGAAAGACATAATCATAACAGAAGAAACACCCGTCTCAAGATTTACGACCATTCTCACTAAAGTAGAAGCTCAACCAATGGAAGTACTTCCTCGCCTAATTGAGGCTAAAGAAGGGAAAGCAATGACTCTACCAGACGCTAATGTAACGCTTGAATCCGAAACTGAATCAAAAACTGAATCAGTAACCGAATCAGTAACTGAATCAGTAACGGAATCAGTAACTGAATCAGAGATTAAAGCAGAAGAAGTCTTCAAACCAACAGAAACTCCTCAACCAAAAGAAGAATCCGACATTACTTTTACCTACGGAAAAAAATCGGAAAGCCTTCAATCTGAGACTAAATATCACGAGATGAATGACGAAGACACAAAAGATACCAAGAGCGAATCTAAAGACCTTCACGTATTGATGGAGAGCTCTTCCAAGGTCTTCCAAAGTGTTGAGGGAAATCTCGAAAACGAGATGCTCCATTCAGAAACTTATGACCGAGACTCAACTACTGGTGATCAAAATTCAGTAACGAAATCCGAAAGTGCAGAAAATTCTGAAGATTCCATGATGACACCCTTTGAATTCCACCATCCGAAGAACCACAGATCCGAATGGAGTGAGGTCAAGTACCCCACAGATAGATCTCTCTACGACTTTGCAAAATACGGTTCTTGGAACTACAAAAACCTAACAACCAAGGAGCAGGTGAAGCCCGAAACAAAAGCTGATGATAGGAGCCCTAAGGAGCTGTCTGACTACGTTCAGGCGATTTTCGACAGCATAAAGAGTGCTGACGAGGAACTAAGCGCCGAACAGAATTATACCTATCCTCCTGAATTTGGTAGTGATCTGACAACTCAAGATTCAGTTGCTGATGAGTCAACACAAAGTCAGGTGACAAGCAATGCTGTTGTCAGACCTGATTCTCTACAATTAAAAATTGTTACGATTCCTCCGATTTCAGAAACAACAAAACCTGATGACGTGAAATCTGATGACAAATCTGAAAAATCAACCAAATCTGAGACATCTGTCAAGTCTGAGACATCAGTTAAATCTGAGCTTCCAAGTCAAAGTGAAGAGTCAAATTCTGGAGTTACAAAGTTGGGGAAAATCTTAAGAACATCGACAACTACGAAAGTATCGCACATGACTGAAATCTGTTATCGGGGTCGATGCGTGATGACTAGGCCAAGGAGGGAAGGTCACGCCAGATGAGGGCGAGTCACGAGATCCAATTCAAATTCACCAAGGGTTCGATTTTGGTTTCAGGATCCGCAGTTTTCAGGGCCGTAGATGAGATCCTTGAAAAGGGCAAAACCCTGGATTATCACCCGTTCGTCGTTTTCATTTTTATTTATTTCCATTGGCACGTTCAGGCACCGAAAGGTCAAGGGGCATTGTATTTGCTAAGGTCAAAGGTCGAGACTTGAAAGCTATTCGACGTTTAAAGTGATTTGACATTTAAAGTTATTTGATGTTTAAGGTTGTTTGATTTTTACAGTTATTCGACGCATAAAGCCGTTTGACGTTTCGCGTGATGTCGTTTATCAAAAAGCAACAAAATTAGCGGTGAAGAGAGAGATAGAGACAGAAAGAGGTAGAGGGCGAGAGACAATGTCTCTGATCTACTCTACTTCGTTGTTATGACAGGAACTAAGCTTTGTATTTAATTAACGCATAACCTTGTATAACTTATTGCGTAACAGGTAATAAATAAATAAATAAATAATAAATAATAATAAATCTGCGTGTGATAAGGCGAGAGAAGTCTATTTTATCAAAAAGCTGAGAAAGCAATCAGCTTCAGCGCCGGTTTCGTTTTTATTCTCCCAGAGCAGACAGTGCGGAGACGTGAGAGAGATATAACTGTTCTATGAGAGGTTTTACGTGAAGACTACTTCAAACATTCCTGAGAACTTCT
>JAUEJJ010000045.1:4255334-4281690 GCA_032164275.1 Synergus coniferae | reverse complement strand
AACATTTGAAGTGAAAAAGTTAGAAATAAAAATTTATATGAATATGATACTACACAAGTATTTAAAGCTGTTTTTAAAAATGTAGAATATTAAATTTTGAATGTCTGCAAAATCAGAGGGACTTTAAATCGGCGTATTCAACTTAAAACCCTTTTACGATCGAAACTTTTCAAAATTCGAGATATTTAAGAATAAAATCGTTTGACTTTAGAAGCTTTTAAATTATTCAATTCTCGACTTTTCCCAATAAACTTTAAAAGCTTTGAATATTTGCTTGACTATATTCACTGTTAACATGTGCTCGTCTTCACACAAGGTTGAAATCAGTTGAAATTCTCTCGACTGCACAGTACATATAAAAAGTTTGCTCGATTTCACACAATTTCATACTATATTTAAAATACTTGACTTAATACAGCTGAAAATTACAGCGATATTTCAAGACAATTTTAACTTTTTGTTAAATATAATTGAAAATTTGTGTTCATCAAATAAATTCAAGGTTTTCTATGGTCACGGATCAATATACGTATTATAGGGCCAATAAGGCTTCAAGTTCAATTTGATATCTTCGAAAGGTATGAAGAATTAAAAAAAATATATATATGTATAAAACAAAGTCCTCGCATTTTCAGCCTTTTAAAAGCTGCCGAAGAAGTTCATTTACCAAAGACCCTGCGAAAGGAATTCGGTGGCGGTCTAAAGGAATTCGTCGGTTCCGAAGCGGCATGTTTCGAAGGTAGCGATGACGAGACTCGTTTCTTCACGACTCAGGAGCGACAGTCCCTCGTTTTGCACCTTCTGCACACATTGAGGGCTGGTCCGCACGATCTGCACAGCCTTCCTGGCTTTAAAATGGTCGATGGACAAGCAATCATTCCGAAATGCTTATCCTCAGGCATAATATCACAGGTGCCAAAGCCTCTTCAATTTCTCAATTTTACTTTCATATACATCATAAATTTCATGCGTATTCATTTTTTCACTATTTTCTATCTTGGTAAATATCTTTGAAACTTGTTGTCCTTTTTTTGCAATTAATTATGTTCGAACACGTTTTTTATAATTATTTTGTTAAATCATTAGATAAATAATTCCCCATTTGCTTTTATGTCACGATACACCTGTGCTGCCAATTTATGCTTTGAAATCCTTGTCTAGGTACTCATGAATGCTCAAATCGATTCATCAGTTTCTATTGGTACATTTTCTCTGATTGCAAGTCTATATAATGTATTTAGAAACTAATTTAATTCAATCTCGTCTCTCTAAATTGTAACCTGAATTTAATTACTAATTCACTTAATTAGTGGTAACAAGTTTACCGCATACTCTTTGTGGTGGTTTATGAAAGTTGACTTTCAATACATTAAATCCTGCATATGTTTATTAATAACACGTATTATACGAAGAGTTACTGAAATCACATAGAAGCTACTGTTAATTAACATTCTAACACTATTTAATATATTTTAGAGTTATATTATATTAGTTATATATTAGTTATATATTATATATTAGTTTAGTTATATATTATATAGTTATATTACTATCTAATGCTCTTTTATGTAAAAAACTGTAATCAGGTCTTCCCACTTCACGAGTTACCTGCTCTAGAAAAATTACAAAAGTCATGGGTCCGGGCTTTTTTGAGTCCGCAGCCCTTGGACTCGATTTGCCAATACTTTGGAGTGAAAATCACCATGTATTTCGCATGGCTAGGACACTACACCACCGCCCTTATCGTTCCAGCTGCAGTGGGTGTCATATACTGGGTAAGCATAAAGATTATTATCGAAGATAACAAAATACGAGAGATTTCTTGCAAATTGATTTTGAATATCAGGGACTATAACCTAATAAGTATAAAGAGAATAATTTTGAGAAATGCTACCACAATATTCGAATAACCAATCCAATTCACTAATATAATTCCAAAGTCACAACTCGTGTACTAAAATCTACATAGAATTTAAATTAATCATTTGAGGAAAATAACATTCTATCATACTAATTTTGAATATTTGTTCAAGGTCGGCATCATCGGTAGGAACCAAGCGGTGGAGGATGTAGCCTATGTCTTATTCTCTATTTTTAATGTAATTTGGGCAACCGTGTATTTGGAGACTTGGAAACGCAGATGTGCAGAGTTAGCCTACAGGTGGGGCACTTTCGATCAGCGAGATGATTTATTACTTGAGCCAAGACCTCTTTTTACGGTAAGAAACGTTTGTTCCTGAATTATGAGACACGGAATCCTATTTTCATTAGCTTTTCAATTAATGGAAGTAGATGATAAAATATTATTGCCAGTATTGTATTCTTTTTATATTCATTTTCAGGGGACTTTAGAAATTTCACCAGTAACAGGGAGGCTGGAACCAACGTATCCAAGATGGAGAAGAAACGTGTTTCGATACTTTGTAAGCGTTCCGATCATCGCCATTTGCTTATTCTTTGTATTCATCGTCATGATTCTCAGTTTTCAAATACAGGTAAAAAATGTCAAGTAATAATTAAGAAAACACTAAATAAATTGGCACCTTGGACCATATATTACGAGTTTCAATGGATTAAACAATGAATCTATCATCATTTATTATGATTTCAGGACTGGTGGGATGCACGTTTGGAAGCTGCCGGATATGGTTTTTGGCTTAGTTATGTTCCGAAAGTTTTGCTCGCAATAGTAATTGCTCTAATGGACGAGGCATACTTTAAAGTCGCCGTTTGGTTGAACGATTTGGGTATGTTTCCTTTTAAAAATTTAATACCAGAAGAAATAATTAAGTGCGTGAATATATAGGAATATTTTCAAAACTCGTATTAAGTTAATATTAATTATCGATTATCTCGGGTAGAAATTTCCCCAATTGACCTAATTTTTTCAATTACTTATTAATTAAGGTCTATTTCTACATTGAGGGTTTCCTTTACTGCAAATTTTAAACATCAAACAATGCACGTTTAGAAAATCTATTGTTACAATTGAAACAATTGTACTTTTAGGAATTTTTTTATTGCTGCTTCCTTCCTCCTTTAGTTATAAAAATGTACTCTAAGCTGCTGGTGCCTTTAGTTAGTAAATTTTAATTTTCACAAGTAATTTAGTTTAATTAATAAGCAACATCTTCTGATAAAGAGTAGATTAATAAACCTGTCCTGCACTTCTATACTTGAATTCTTTTAAGTATTTTCAAACTTTTCAAAACTTTGATGGTATACACAATATATTACTTGTAATATTAATGAAGTAGGTATTTTTTGTTGTGACACCAAAAATATAAAGAATTAGTGCAGCATGGGTACTAAGGATTTTTGAGAAGAGAGTGTTTTAATTAATAGAGTTCATCGCGTTTCTAAAGTAGATCTAGCATCTATAATTTTTGTGTGTTGGACGCAGAAAACTATCGTCTTGACACCGAGTACGAGAATCATCTGATCTACAAGGTCGCACTGGTAATAATAATAAATTTCCATTTTGAATTGTTAAAAAAAGTATAATTATCAACGTTTAGGTTTCGTATTAGTTGCAGCAGTCGTGCCAGAGTTGCCTAATCCTCCTCTAAACAAATTTTGAAAAACAGAAGAAGCAAAAAATTACCAAAAAGCGAAACCTCCCCAAAATCATCACAATTTCTTATTTCTCACTCTTGCTCTTTTATTTCAATTTCTATCGCATACTAAAAGCATTTAATATTTTAGTTAAGTGATCATCGGCTGTAATATAATTTAATATACATATTTCCAAAATCAAACAATTAGTGAAATATTCATTCACATTTTATTAATTTTAAAAATTAATAAGAAGCAATTTAGAGGATGGAGGTGCTTCGAAGTAGAGATAATTTCAAAAGCTTCAACTTAGGATAAAAAGGCTTTTGTTCGTTTTTAGATATAGATATACATTATTCACTTGTATTCACTAGTTATCTATATATTGCTGCATGGATCGTTCGGCTTATACTGTTTATTTGTCGATCGTTTACGTACTCAAAGAAAAGAAAGGACGCACAGATTAGCTAATACAGCTGAAAAATATACAACTTTTTATGAATTCTATAAAGTAAAAACTTAATTCTTTCCAAATTATATTCATAATACGTAAATTGTTCGTCCATTTTTTTATATTCTTCACACATTGCTATAACTGTTAAATGTACTTGAATTAATTATTTGTAATAATTGAATTTTGTACACCTTTAGTATCCTAAATTTTTTATTTTAGTTCCAGTTCGTCAACTCCTTCCTCTCTTTATTCTACATCGCATTTTATCTGCAAGATCAGGAGAGACTCAAAGAGGTAATAATTTAAATTATTTCAAATCCTACTTTAATTGCAATTTAACAGGGTGTCTACTAAATTTTTCCCACGAAATTCTCGGACGATTTTTTTGTTATTTTCAGCAATTGGCTGCACTCTTGATTGCTCGACAAGTTATAGGAAATCTAAAGGAGTCTGCTGTGCCCTATTTGATTGAACAATTGCGTCTCGCCCGATTGAGCTTCGAACTTTTTGGTGCCCTAAGTCCCAGTGAAGCTAGGAAACCACCTGGAGAACCGGAGGTGGAACAGGAAACTACGAGAAAAGAAACCGAGGACGAGAAAAGTGAGAAGGAAGAAAAAACTGAAGCTGAAAAAGGGAAAAGAAACGTCAGCCAAGCTGAACTGGAGAGTTCTCTCTACAGAGTAGGACACCCTACTAATTCTCTACTTAGTGACATTGCTTTCAAGGTTTGGTCTAGACTTAGCTGATTCTTTTCCATTTTCTTCATTTATAACCTCTTGAAACCATCGTTTGAAGTGTAAGAATATAAAGATTTAAAAAGAACGGATGTTTCAAGAGAGAATTTTTTTTCGGCCTCGTGCATCCAATCAGATAATTTTGCACACTGCTGATTTAAATGTGCATGTCAGTACTATAATATAACAATTATTTTCGGACCAAACCCACTGATAGGAAAATTTCATTTCATTATTTCGACTAATTTTTGGAAAAGAAACGAGACATTGTCGTTTTGTGTTTTTTGATCGTTCCTTTTTGCAGATTAAAAATAATTTTTGTTCCGTTTTTCACCGATTCCATCGACGAAGTGCAGATCCCATACAAAAAGGTAATGCTCCCTTCATTCAACATTATTCATGGTCGTGACTGTCGTCCTTTTTTTAAAGATAATATTATAAAAATGAATTGTCCCCTTTAAACACATTTTTTGTCGATATACAAGTGCACGAGCGTATTTATTTTGCTTAGAATTTTCGTCCTTTGTGATGTCTAAGTGTACACAAAAAACACTGACAATATACGTTTTAGGGTCACCGAATTTCATTGCTTAAAAATTTTCAATTACCTGATACTGTTTTAGTATTATGAAATATTTTTAAACAAATCGAAATTCTGTGATTCTCGACCTACAACAAAACACAGTAGAAGTGCAATAGCAAAAGGATGAAAAAGGGTTTTGGTTTGTACAGTACGATGGTGCATTTTCTGAACATTTGGAGATGCTTTCTCAACTGGGATACGTGATCCTCTTCTCTTCTGCCTTTCCACTGGCAGCATTAGCCGCTTTGTTGGGAAATCTCTTGGAACTCCGGGGAGATGCTTTCAAATTGTGTTTCGTCCTTCAACGATCATTTGGACGTAGAGTGTCAAATATTGGAACGTGGCAAGTAAGTATAGTGTCAAAAATATCTTCAAAACAGTTTTTTCGCTCTATTTTCATTCTTTAAGAATGATTTTTTAAAAATTCCGTTACGTCTAAATATGGTAATTCTTTGTAGAATGCCATGGAAGCTATGGGTCTCGTCGCCATTTTGGTGAACTGCGCCCTGATCAGTCTCAGTGGTCAGGTTCAACGAATGTTTCCGGAAATGTCAGCGACTCAAACAATTCTTCTCATTGTGGCCTTGGAACACATCATGCTCGCAATTAGGTTCATAATAATTTGTGCCATACCAGACATCCCCAATTGGGTAGCAACCGAAATGGCCAAAGTCGAGTTTTTGAGGAGAGAAGCAGTCAGAAGACTTTCCTCAACACCTTCACCAGATCAACAACCAGCGACTGTGATAGGTAATAACGAGAAAATTCACAATATTTATAGCTAGCAAATTCGAAAAGCACTCCTTAAAAGCTCTTATCCTTGATTCAATTCCATTCCATCGCAAACGATCACTTTGTAAAAAATCAAATGAAGAAAATGTAATCAGTAATTTTGATCGTTATCCTAATCGAACCCATCCTATCATTTTTCACATCCTCATCCTGCTGTGTATTAATTTCACTCGAACTCAGGGAGATTCGTGGTGAGTCCAGCAGACGGAGAATGTGAGGAGGAAGTCGAAATAGGACCTGAAAGATCAGAGAGGATGGCAGCTTCTAGTAGACCGGAAACACCAACTTTGGGGTCAATCACCCAGACGCCGAGCAATCCACCGACGCCAAGCGCCGGGTCGATTCCAAGGATCGCAGAGACGCCACCTCTGGTAACACCTGGAAGTGCTGGGAGTCCCGGAACTGGCAGTGGTGCCAGCAGTCCTTTTCTTTCTGATAACAATTTGGGAAGCTCTCGAGACCTGCATAATTTGCCGAGGTGTTCTATTCCAGGAGGCGAACGAGGTAGCCAAATTGTTACAATCAACTTATATTTAATTTTCTACTCCACTTTTTGAACATCCTTATTAATCTATTCGGAATACACACACAGACTTTCAGTTTTATATATGTAGATTTTATCATGTACATTAGGAAGACGTCCAAGGGATTGGCTGACGAGTGAACAAGAATCGTCAGGCAGTGGAGATAATTTCAGTCATCATTTGACAATTGGCCCCCACGGAGGTGTCGATTGGGTTCGTAAACTAGGACTCGAACCGGGTGGGAGAAAATCGAGTGACTCAGAAATTAGCGGGGCTGGAAACGGAAACGGAAGTGGTGACGAATTAGCATTACATAGATCTACAGACTGCATCGTTTCTAAAGAGCTTGCCTCTTCATCGGATAGTGACCTCCTGAGGTAATTTGAGAGGATCCTCAATCTTATACCTAAAGATCGATAAATTACCTCATTAACTTATTATTTATAATTTGAAATGTTTTTCACTTTTTTTTTCAGATCCCCACCACCCTGGGCATTGGCACATCGGAAACAAAAGTTCCGATTTTCCCCCGACAAAGAAAAAGCTAGAGAAAAATCAGATAAGCTCCAACAACAACAGTACCAACAACACCAACAAAAAGTAGAACATTATCAAGCCCAACAACAACAGCTACAACAACAGCAACAACACCAACATTATCAACATCCCAAAGAATCCCACGAGCATCGACATTCCTTCTACGGCGAAAAAGAAAGAGATTCTGCAGGCTTATCGGACTCGAGTAGAACAGTCTCTAGTCAAGAAGAAGAAAAACCCTCGAAAGAAGATAAAGAAGCCAAGAAAACGAGAGTGAAGCAGAGTTTAATGAAACGGGCTCGATCTGTAGCAATATTCTCCCTGAAATTAAAAGAAAAGAGAGCCCGGGAAGCAGAAATAAAGGCCAAGGAAGCAGAAAAAGAAGCCAGATGGCAACAGCCGCAATCCCTTGGAGTCGGTGGAGAACTTTCCTGCATCCCCATAGAAAAACTTATATCCGTAGACGACATCGCGGCCATGGAAATGCGCAGGATGAATCATTAGTCGCTCAGCAGCTTTGTTAATTTTCTCTCAGCTACATAGAGACGACAGTGCATTACGAGATGGTTCACTGATTGAAAAATGGTTTTCTAACTTCAATTTAGAAAATCTTTGGAAAAGGCCTAAGAAGAATGGAGAAGACGCACAAAGTCATTGGAGAGATGTCGAAGTCCTCTTCAAGGAGGATTAAAACAGATTAGGGACTGATCAATGCAGAGCCACAAATGAATTTTTTATCCAGGCAAAAGTCTGAGAATTCAATCCCTAAATTACAATTTCAATTTATTCATTTTAAAACTTAGTTGTGGTTCTCTGTTGAAACATCACTATAGAAATTGATAAAGTTCAGCACCTAGCCCCCAAGTATTACAAAAAAAAAAAAAAAAAAAACAAAGTCGGCATTATTATGATTGGGGCATTCGCATACGCATAGCGATTTTTCTTGAGGCATTCATCGCTTGCAGGCTTCTTTGGGACGCGATTAAGTCAATTAAATGTGGGAGGCGATAATACAAAGGAAGCTCGAACTTCGGGGTGAAAATGAGAAAAATGGGAAATTTTTCTCACTACCATCCCATAGTGTACCTGAAGCTCTAGATCCCGTGATTATAATTGGGTTCCCATCGAAAAGAAACATAATTGTTATTGTTGCTAAAGTATAAGTTGTTACTACACTGTTGATTAGGTGTTGATAAGTCGAAGAGATTTTGCTAAGTGGTCCCTGTACTGCGCCCAAAATATGTATAATATTTTTTCACCGAAAGGAAAAGTTGGTGAGAGATTATAATTAAAAAGCTGGAAACAACAAAGTGAGTTTTCGCTTCTACGAGTACCATGCCTTGAAATTTCAACGAAACTTTTTCTGATCTATTGCTTACAAATTATACGAGGTGAATATATAAAAAGGTGAAAAGAAAATCAACTCTTCTTCTCCGTGAAACAGTCAATTGTGATGCTACTCTATAAGTTCAAATATTGCTCTTTACTATCGTTTTTGTTATATTTTTTGTACAAATGATTATGACGGAAATTGATGAATTTAATCAATTTTGTGAAAATGAAGGATTCTGGTATAAGTTTTGAAGAGTTTATATAAAAAAGGCAACGTCAGGGACCGAATTGTACATAGAATAAAGATGTCATAAAAGCGACGAGCCATGGTTTTTGTAAAGTTTGATGGAACGGCCTAGTGCAAGCACCCCGTACTGTCGCTGTTAAATTTCGATTAAAAAAGGGGATACAAAATTGCAAATTCACAAAATTATACGAAAAGGGATGTATAAAAGTCGACGCTACTTTAGAGTGCACCGCGTTAATCGCAAGACTCGGTGTATAGATCAAGAATCGATAGATTAGCTGCGCTTTTCGTAATTTAGACTATGGCATGGTCATCAAGATATGTATATGTGTTTGTTAGATGTTTTGTATAAAAAGAGTTCAGCCAATAAAGATAACTCGAAGTAAATTATGAGCTTTTGTTGATTTTGTATTTTAGGAATTGAATTTTATCACAATTCTTTCCTTTAATAAAAACAAACATTTATAATGTTTATATACTCTCGACTCTTACGTTTGTGCAATTGCGCATCTTCTTTTATATTTACGTCAAGCAATTTTTCTCAGTAAAAACCTTTCTCATCATTTTATCAATATAAATTTTCTTTGAATCTACGTCACACGTCAACCAAATAAAACTTTCAATTTTATCAGTTAATCAAGAACCTCGTCAAGAACTATAATTGTAAAATCACCACGTCAAAAAATATTATCTTCCATAGGCGCTTTGTGCAGAGACGTCTCATTAATTTAAAAATCACCGTTTAATTCAAAATATAAACATTAATTTTTAAAATCTTTAAATTATTTAATTTAGAATAATTTTTAGGTAAATATGTTGAGATAAATAAACTTATAGTCACAAAATTTCCCATTTCACAGATTTATCACAAAAGCATAATATAAAAAGTTTAGAAAACTTAAATATTTGGGTTCATTGATAATTTAAGGTCACTTCTAAAATTATCAAGTTTTCTTTACTCGAAATTTCGGTTTTTTTTAAATTTGTGAATAATGTTTTTTCTGTTGGGTCCCCCTAAATTTATTTATTCATACGTTACTGCCTTCTCAGCTGTTTTGTACTGACATTCAAAGAAA
This sequence comes from Synergus coniferae, assembly GCA_032164275.1. Lineage (NCBI taxonomy): Eukaryota > Metazoa > Arthropoda > Insecta > Hymenoptera > Cynipidae > Synergus > Synergus coniferae. Next base: position 4,271,856 of record JAUEJJ010000045.1, on the reverse strand, counting down.
CACGTGGATTTAAAAGACGTTTGTTCCAAAGAAATGAAATTGCGAAACAATTAGAATGTTCTTAATTCTATGAAATAGCAAGAATGTGTTTTCAATTTCAAACAAGTAGATCTAATTATACAGTTTCTACGACTTTCACATTAATTATAAACAACATAATATCCTGAGGCGTACGTAAGTATTTTTTAAAACTATATCAGCCATTTTTTCGAACATTCTTTTAAAAAACATATTTAATAAAATAATAACTCACCCAAGTCTTTATTAATTTCTAGAAATCTCAAATAACAATCTTAAACCTACAGATAAGATAACTGTGATAAACATACTATCAGAAGAACGTAAAATCGGAGAAAATATAATTGAGAATAATTGAAGATAATCAAAAGTCTCAATTAATACAAATAGAGGAACTTCTAATGGAAATCAACAATTGTCTTCTGAACTCAGCATCGAGATGAGTCGAAACATGGATTTATTAATCGGAGTGAGCGATCGTTTTACTGAAAAAACCCTACAAGATGCCCTAGCAAAGGCATCAGGAGAAGAAAAGAGTCAAGATGTGAAAATTTTATCCTGGAATTTCGGTGCAGCTAGTGCTAAAGGAGACAGTTATTTATCCACTGTTAGCAGAATTTTTGTCAAAGGAGAAGTTAAAGGAAAACCGATTGAAGTGAAATTAGTAGTAAAATCATTGCCAAAAAATCTGGGAAGGAGAAAGACTTTCAGAAGTGCTGATTTTTTCTACAATGAAATCACTTTTTATGAAGAGGTATATTGTTAATTTAAATTATTCATTCTCTATATTTATAAGGTATAATTTATTTATGAAGTATAATTATGGGTCGTTGATAAAAAGTTAAAAATGTTAAAAATTATGTCTCAACCTTTTGGCAACGATCCTTAGGATGTTTTAATGTTTCCTATCAATATTTAACAGATCATTCCCAAATTCGAGGGCTTTATAAAAAGTAAAGGCCAACCGGAATTATTAACTATTCCTCGTTGTTTGGCATCATTGATAGATGGAGAAAACGATTTTATAGTTTTGGAAGATGTTACTCCTTTGGGATTCAAACCAGTCACGAGACAAAATTGCTTGGATTTTCATCAATGTTGCTTCATTTTAGAAGCAATGGCAAGATTTCATGCAGTGTCTTTGGCTTTCAAAGATCAAAATAAAAAAGAGTTTGAGAGCATGAAAAAAAAAGTGAAGGAAACATACTTTGCTGATGAGTTGTGGGATTGGTACAAACGATTCCATGTGAGCATAACTTTAAATTTGGAAACCAAAATCTGATTATAAACTTTATAACTTTCCGATAATCTTAAAACTATTTCTATTCTATTCTATATTGCAATTAAGCTAATAAAATAGAAATAACAATTTCAGAATCATTTTTTAATCAAGATTCGTGATAATTTCAGGGTTATTCTGTGAGAATAGCAAAGGATGCATTGTCAAAAGAATACCCAAACAGTAAGGCCGAGAAAAAATTCAATTCCTACAAATTTGGGGAATTGTATTTTAAAAGTGTGGAATTGTGCAAAAAGAAAGATGCTCCGACTTCTGTAATAAATCAAGGAGATTCCTGGGCTCCGAATTTTTTGGTGCGAGAAATTGCTTCGAATAAAATGCAAATTTTGATGCTTGATTTTCAACTGGCAAGGTGTGTAAGTCCTGTTTTGGATATTGCATTTCTGATTTATTCATGCACGGACAAGGAACTACGAGACAAACATTTCGACGAATTTTTGAAAATTTATCATGAGGAAATCTCTAAATCAATTCTTTTGCTTGGATCAGATCCTGAGAAATTATATTCTTGGATTACGTTTCAAAAAGAGGTAATTTCAAGATTAAATAATGAAATAATTTTTCTAATAGTTATAATTAACAACGTGTGAAAATACTATTTAAATATTATTATTTTATAAGTTTTGAACAAGGAACAATAACGAAATAAATCATATTATTAATTTCAGGTGCAGGAGCAATTTATCCATGGACTGACTTTCGCACTTGAGGCCGTTCCATTTAGTATGTTATCAGAAGAGGACTCGTTTGATTTGGATGTTATTGAAGGGGAAAATAAAATTGATATAGCTGACGTATGGAAAGTGGAAAATATAAAGACCGCGGAAGGTAGACAACGTCTTGCAGATGTGATAGTTCACGCGGAAAAAAGAGGATTTATATAAAAGTAAATAAATAATTTACTAATTAAATCAGGCAATCAAATTAATCATTCCGCTGTTCGAAAAGATCAATTTTATAGAGTATGTGATACATTATTCAACCATTATTTCTAAGTATGTGACAGAATTTGTAATACTTGTCAAATTTGAATGAAATAAAGTATTTTAAAAGTATTTCAATCATTCAAATCAATCAAATTTACCGTCCTTTTATTGCGAATCTGGGAAAATGAATGTTTTATTTTTTAATAGTGATTTTTTGAAGAGTGAAATCTCCTACATTTCTGAAATTGGAACTGAATGAAATGATTCAAAATTCCATCTAATATAAGCGCTGAATTAAAAAATGAAGATCTAGGAAATTATTAATGATAATTGGAAAATTTAAATTTAAAATGGAAAAGAAAACTTGCTAAATAGAGAAACATGGAACTACGGAACCATCATGGCGCTGACGGCATGACAGATGATGACAGAATTAACTACATACATATATCAAATGAGTTTGGTCAGTTTGGGTCAGTTTGGTTAGGGAAAATCAGGGAAAACTCGTCAACCTATTTAAGCCATCCTCTTCGTGTAAACAACGATATAAATGTCAGGTGAAAATGATTCGATCGCGAATCCAGAAAATCAAATTTTGTGTTATGCTCATGATCTTTTTACTCCTCCAATTTACTATTTGTGATGCAACGCATAGAGAGAAGCGAGATAGCGAATCACATCTTTCGGGTCAAAGCGATAAGAGTCTATCAAATGATGCTGAGCAGCATCTTCCACCCAAGCAAAATTCAACAGAGAAGGTACCAGCCAAGGTTGACAAGACTCCAGAGGAGAAAAAAGCAAATTTTACTAACATAACCTCAAATGGATCAACAGGAACAAAACCGGCGAACGGTTCCATTCAAAACACTGTAGAAACGGTGGGTCCAGTAGTGGTGAGTTAATTTATCATTTTTCTTTTATGGAGAACATTGACTGATTCATCGTACTCGTTTATTCTCATAAATTTTTTTTATTGTAGAATGGAGGACATTTAGCTTCGATAAATGCTGGAGCTCTCAAGAGAGGTTTCTACGTTTTAATTGGTCTGAGTGTACTCGTCATTGCTTACTTTGTTTTTCGCAGTTTTAGGTAAGTTTTTACTACTAATATTAATTAAAATATATTATGGATCTTTAATAGTTTTAATAGACTAACAAAACTGTTGCTTGCCCTTTGCTTTTCACTATTGCTTTTCAAACAATTGGAACAAATTTCCAAAATCCAATTTGAAATTCTATCTATACTATTCTGAAACTTAATTATATATTATCCTTCAACGAAATGTTTTTTTCCAGAGTAACTAAAACACGAGCTCAAATGATCCGAAAGTACGGAATCCTGGCTCACAGGCAAGATGTGGAAATGCGACCTCTTCCTCTCGACGAGGATGACGAAGACGATACGACAGTTTTCGATGCGAGCAATATGTCTAAGCAAGCAAGTCCATAGAGCACTGTGTTTTGTTAAGTGTAATATCTCGCTTGCAGTTATAAGAAAGTTATAACTCGCTTAATTCTAACAAAAATACTTTATCATGGCATTCTAAACTTTGGCATAAAGAGTTCATGAGACTGAATTTACGTTAGGAGACATGTGGATAAAATTAAATATCGCTAGAAAAAAGAGCCTAGCTTTTGCATTTTGTAACTAATAAGAAACGTTCCTTTAACCGTTAATAATCTAAAAAAGATTTTATTCATGAATGCAGCGACTGCCGCATCTATGTATGATATCGTTGACTTAAAGTCTCATAGTACACGACTCTTAATGTTGAGGCAATCGATCTGTGTATAATGTTTAATAATAAGCTAGTAATGTGTCTGAGTAATGCTTTTAATTCATAATATTGATAGATCTAACCCATCCAGTGATTGTACAGCAATACCTCTTTTGTAAAAAAAACTGTTTCGTAATCGCAGATTATATTCTTTACACTCGCGCAAACACTCTGTTATTATTAAAATTGAAAAGTATAAACAATCTATATTTTATTTAATGATAAGGATATTTTATTTAACGAGAATTTAATAAAGATTGTATATGTATATATCAAATTTCTTGTTCCAAGTTCTTCTTAACATGATTTTAAAAAACCCCCATACTAAAAAATTATCACAATTAATTGGTCAAAATCATTCCGGGAGTGAGGTTTGTCCAGGTTTTTCATTGTAGTTGCAAATTGCTTCATTTTTATGAATATTGTACTATGCTTTTACCATATCGGAATTATTTGTAAGTATGAAGACTTAAAAAAATAAGTTTTAAAAAGCTTAAAAGCGACTATTTTAAGAATATCTGAGAGGATATCTGATGAATAAAATCAGACAATCGAGTGAAAGTATTATATGCTCATAATAAAATGGTCTCCATTATTTTTTTTCGAATTATAATTTGTAATAAATATAAATATAGTACTCACTGTTTGTTAAAAAAACTCGGAACAAATCGATGAAAGACCAATCCATCAAATGCATCCAGTCCAGCAAATAATTCATTGTTGTTAATTTCACCAACATTGTTCACACTACTATCATTGCCTACTTCATATTTTATACTACTACTACTACTACATATTTCACTTTTCTAGTTTCACTTTTCACATTTTCCGAAATAAAACACACTTCTTTTCACTGAATGTTACGAAATTAGTTTCCTGAGCCATTTTAAACCGACGGAAGGCGAAAATTACGAAAAAGGAACGAACCGGAAAGAAATTCGAACTCGACAAGTGACGGAGTCTTTGAGTTCTCGAAATCACGAAAGATTCTCGATTTTCGATCGAGGACTGATCCGTGGTGCAAAATCACGAAACGAAAGATTCGGTCCATCTATTTCTGTAAAAAGAATGGGCAAAAATGTCCCTTTTTAAGCTTTTTCATATATGTAAAATAGTCCAAACCGAGGTCGAAACTAGGTTAGAACGGCAGCGGGAAATTTTTTTATCATCGATTTCGTGCTTATTTTGTAGTCTGCAAAGCTAAAAACATCCATGCTAACGTATTTTTGGCTCAGGAATGCGATACCGACTTTTTTTTTACACGACATAACTTTATTTTTTCGTTTTTTGCAAAGAAAGGAATAGACTATGCTAGGATCCTTTAGCTCGCGCGGGAACCTACGCATCAACTCAACTGTTTCAAGTTCCAAGATATGAGGAAACGCGGGAAACGTTCTGATTGGACAAATTTGAATTTCGTGTTTCGAAGGTCTCAAAACTAATATGGCGTCCTGTATAATCTCTTCACCTTTCTTTTCTAATCCAGTAGCTCTATTATCGATTTGACATCAAACTGATCAACCATCAAACCTCATACATTGACGTATTTCATATCAACAAAACTAACAGCTTTTGCGCGCATTTGAATTAATTGAGTTCGATTTCCAAATCCTGAAATGTTTTAAAAATCTCTTTCCAAAAAAAGCACAAAATTCAGAGTATCAAAACTAATCTCCCGTATCTAGAATATGTTGATTTTTTTTTGACATTTGTGAAAAATCACTCATGTATGATCATGTGTGTGTAAATATAAGCCAACCAATGGGCAGGCCAGAAATTCTCGCGCACGTTTTATGTAAAAAAACGACATTTGGCGCAGTTTTGCCCAGTTGGTTCAAGACTTCACAATCACAAGTTGATCGCAGTTCGTCGTCGGTGGTTGTCGGGTCGGGCAGGGTCAGTTGGTCCAGTTGTCCGTTGGTTCCCAGTAGAATAAGATAAGCCGTGAAACAGCTGTTTCTGCAAAGTCTCCGAGCTAACGTCAAAAATGGCTCAAGACGACCACAGTCCCAGCTGGGATTGTCTCCCGAGTGTCATTTTGCTCGAAATATTTTCCTATCTGCCTCAGAGTAACCGATTAATAGCCTCCCAGGTATGATATAAATTTCTCTTCATGTTCATGTACAGGTTACTTTCATATGCAGGCCCGCACCTATTGGTTTCACCTTCTTTGGGAAATCAAAATATATAAGGTATAAATCTAGAAAAATAATATTTTCCTAAAATACTTTTCTATTTTGTAGTTTGCTTTCTTTGAATATTAAATATTTTTAATCTAAATACTCTACAGATTGATGCAATGAGAAACAATATTAAGTATTCATCAACAGTAAAGTTGCTAACTAAAAGCCTGGTATATAATTTATATTCTATATTGAGTTTACAATTTCTTTTACAAAAAGCTGGACTTATTTTTAGAAAAAAACTTGTAGTACGTGGATGTTTCCTGAATTTTTATTGTATACATAGTTAATTGATAACCTGAAGGTTAAAATTTAGTAGAAATGAAAGTTTAAAATAATATTCCTTGAGATTTATTATAATTTTAAGCATAATAATACTTATATTTGAAGGTCAAGTTTAATTATAAAATCTTCGAAAAAAAATAAGAGTAATTTATGAGGAGTTTTTGCTTTGCAGCAGAAATTTCAATACAAACGATTGTAAACAGTACAAGGCAGTGATAATAATAAGAATAATAGTCATGCTCTCAATATGTTCGAAACTCGACTTGAAGGTTTCAAGCACGAAGATTCTCAGTTGTGTAACTCAGAACTCTTGCTTTATCACAAAGAAAGAGGATCGCACTTTCACTATATTCTTGTCTCGTCATTACATGATCGTTGAATAATTGGAATTTATGACGATATCAGCGTTTTACATAGAATTTTAACTCTTTATCTAAAATATTTGTTACATTAGCAATTTATACAGTTTTTTTACTAATCCAGGTTTGTAGAAACTGGAGATACGCGTTATTCCATCCGAGTTTCTGGAAGAAGATCAAGTTTTCTCTTAAAGATGAAGACAGTGTTGCATGGGCCAGGTAAAAAACATTTTCCTTTCATCTTTCATTTTATTTATTTTACACAAACGAAAAATAAATCAAATACGTAGCATCAGATTAAAAATAAAAATCATTGCAGATTTTTAGTGAGTAGTTTTGGACTGAGTGTGCATGACGTTACAATAAGTTGCGAGACATCTGGGAACTACGTAAAAGATGCTGTGAGTCTTGTTAAAAAATTGAGCAGCAACAAGCAACTTCGGAAATTATTTTTGGAACCAACGAGTTGCATGTTTGACTTGCCCATTCGGCGAATTGAGAATGAAGACGATGGGTAAGTGCAAAAAATGTAGTTTTTATTCCATTTTAAAATAATGAATGAATGATTAATTATTTAAAATTCTGATGATTGGACAATTCTGTTTCTAGAATAAAGACATTTTCTGCTTCTGTCATGGAATCTCTTTTGAAGATGGTGGAGACTGCAAACAACTTAGAAGCACTAAGCTTAGGATGCATCGAAGAATTAACAGCGAGCGCAAGTGTGCTTTTGGAACCTCTACAACATTATCATGCTAAACACTTGACTCATCTCAGTTTAGCATCGATCAAGGACGATCCAGATCACTACGATTTTTTGGAATTTGACTGCAGCCTTTTTAATTCCTTTTGCAGATTAAGAGTATTGACGGTGGATTATGATTATGTCAGTGATAGTTTGCTTAACGCCTTGGATAATGGAGTGCTTGAGAGATTAGTTATTCATATTCATGGTCTAGATGACGATTATCCTGGAACTTCCAATCAGGCGTGGGAGAATTTCACTGGAAATAAGTAAGCAGATATGTATTTTGTTTAATATTGAAAAATTTTTTTGTATCCAATTAGATATATTTATAATACTCATGAAAATGTTATTTCTAGTCCTTTATGCGAACTGCGTCTCAATCTCATTCACGCATATGCAGCCGTAAAAGTTTTACATACAGATATCCTTCAACCCGCAATGCCACTCACACACCTGAAAGTATTATTCTGCGAGCATATCAACATTGGTACATTGCACAGTATATCAGTTTGGTATCCAAACAGTTTGAAATCACTTATATGGATTGATTCGATCGATCCTACGAAGGACTTACCTGCTACTTTCGACCCACACGAACCAAACAAGTAAGGAAAATTTCTCTCATCCATTCAATTTAACATTTTTGTTTGGTTGTTTTCCTTTTTGTGGATTTATTTTCATTCTCTGATTGTAGTGCATTATTTATTAGATATACTGGTATTGATTTGTGATATTTATTCTGTTTGTATTTTAGCCCTGATGCTCTAGTTTTTGTAGCCTGGAAATGTACAAAATTGGTTGAAATCGTTTTCATTGGACACAAATACGCCCAGGAAAATTTACTGGCAATCGCCCGACTCCGTGGAAATACGCTCTATCGACTTGAATTCGCTGAAAGTGACATCGCAACTGAGGAATCGTGGTATGAAAGGGAAAACATCATGGATGTAAGTTTTTTTTTTATTGAGTGGTTATTATTATTGAATATCATTAGATTAATTTTTTAATAAAAAGTTTTAGAACCATAGTTAACTCCGTTTTCTAGGAAATAAAAGATATCCTAGGTAACGGTTGGGATCCGATAAGTGATGGAAGACTCCCAACAGTAGTGATGGATCCTCTCAGAGGAGACAGCAGGGAAGTCATCATGCCAATGGTCCTCCACGACCAAAAGTAAACTTTGACATCAGTTCAGAACCCAAGTCTTTCAGTCAGTCTCAGTTTTTTCTGGTTAAAAACCACTATCAAGACTGGGCCTACAAACCTCTTATTTTTCTATGGATTTATTTGTCACCGGTCCCATTTGCCACATTCTTTGGTGTCCAATTTCTCCAGGTTTTAAAACTAAATTCCATCCACCTGCTTCGGTCCCAGGAGGAGCAAGCCTGAAACGCAAGTATAAACTGTACTTTAGATTGACGAACTACATTAAGAACCATTGTCTTTAAACTTAAAAAGCGTTTCATAGAGAGCGTCTCTCAGCGCTCTTCGACCAAATACGTAACTTAAAAATAACAAAAGTGGATGTGAATCATGGGTTCTTCTTTTTTAAACTACAGCACAATGTCCACGCACGAGCATTTTGCCTCGGAATACTCTAGAATCTGTCAGGGAATTCCAATAAGCCTCTCTACGAGAAAATTGACGATGCTACAATGAACTATGTACCTTAAATCGAATTTCTCGTTGGGGATCAACATTCGCGTGTTAATAATTCATCTAGACAGCAAGGCCGCGGTAGGGCCTCTCGTGACCTAAACCCAGTACACAGGGTATATTAATGTAAAATAAATATTGAGAGATAGCAACAAGTCTGATCCACAAGGACAGAGGTCTGAATTCCTAGGATCTTCCACGAGAAAATTTAGCGAAGATTCACAACCGTAGCTAGAGGCGTTTACAGATATTTTTCCAACGTGCTGGGAACTTAGTTTATAGAAAATGCAAGCGGAATGAGAGAAAGAGAGTACTATCGAACATTCATAAGCGTAGAGAGTTCGAGAAATATTTTACATAAATATCGATGAAAGTCTCGATAAGGAGATATCGAAGAGCGATCCGAGGTTATTTTTAATACCAAAACCAATCGGACGCAATTGTACTAACAAAAACAACAGACGTTAGCTACTTGTAAACTAGAAGATTTAGTCGCTAATCATATAAATGTGTATGTATAACTATTATATATTGAATTTGAAACTTTAATCGTGCGATGTTGTACGGTAAATGGTGAGGATTTTGAATGTTTACACAAAGACCGGTAATGCAAATGGCAAAGAATATCAAAACGTCAATCGTGTAGACAGTTTAATATTCCGAAATGTGATTTACGGTTTTCGTTTACAACTCGTAGCCACGTATGCAGGTGTATTGTCTTTTACGTATGTGATCGTTTCGAATATTGTTGCCTAGTTATCGAAGGCGAAATTCTGCGCAAAGTTTAAAAACGTGTGTTTTACAAAAAAGAGAGAAAAAGAGAGAGAGAGAGAAAAGAGAGACATTGTTTAGAGACTAGGAACCATCATGAACGTGAAGTGACTTAGCTGAGTAAGCAGTCCAACAAAACAAAAAAAAAAAAAAAAAAAAAAAAGAACGGGCCTTAATATGTACCTGAGTCGCGCCGAGACTAATTTTGCTGATAAAAATTGAAGCGCGACAACCACCAAAAATAATCCTAAGCCCTTGAGGATGCGCGTGAATGTCCCGTCAATTGATAACTTGATTGTAATAATAAGTAGAGAAATCAACGAATGAAAACGGCGAAAGAGCGATTACTCTTTAAGAATGATGTTAAAGAACGATGTAAAAAATTAGTTGTTGGTTAGTAATCGGTGCTGTGTTGATAAGTTAAATTTAATTTACGGACGATTCACTGCTGTTCTTTTTTCCTCGTTTTTCATCCAAGTATCGCGAAAGGAAGTTCGCGGACGTGGTGCGCAATGTAGCACTTGTGTGCGTGTGTGCGAGTCAGAAAGTGAGAAAAAGATTGTGAGAGAAAGAGTAAAGAAGATAAAAAGTTAAGAATAAAAACTAAGAGAGTCGTAGGTCACTGGAAGAAATAAAAGGCAAAATACGAAATGAAGAATGCAGGAACGTCCGTGCGTAGTCGAAGAACAAAACACAAAAGTGATACGCACCACCTCGGTTTTCTCGATTGAAAAATTCTGAAACCGCAACTCAACACGGGCACAATGCAAGAATATTTTAAATAACGCGATGACAAACCAAACTTTAAGACTGAGCCTACCGCGTATCGTATTTTAGAGTTGGGTTGTCGGTTTCTTGTTCTCATATTCATAAGAACGACTTTAAAATTCTCTAGTATTCTTAACAATGAAATGAACATGTTTGCTTTGTCTCCCAAAATCAAGTGGTTTGAGTTATCTTGAGCATTTTTATTTGAAGAAATTAAAATTGTCGAGATAGCTTATGAATATGTTTAATGAGAGGTGGTGCAAAAAAGCTAGCTTAGATCTGATAATGCCCTAAGCTCACTCGAAGGGAAATCCCTAACTACCTAAACTTAAGCAGCCTGCCAGCTGAATCAAAACAAAAGCGAAAATCCATTGTATAATATCAAACGAGAACGTTAGCGCATGCAGAGTGCTATAAGATCTATTTTTTAAGAAGCGAATGTATATTTTTCTACTAAGGCAGGCCTTAGTCAGACAACGTGTCCTCTTACATAGGTGAGAAAGACGAAACAAGAGCTGTGATCAGAAGGGAAATGAAAAATAATAACAGAATAGAATATACATATAAATCGAGTGAGCTGTCCACAAAGAGGGCAAGCGAGTAAAACATCTGTGATAAAAAATAAACAAACAAAATATAAAATCTTAGAGAGATACTCGATGGAGAGAAAGAGAGAGAGAGAGAGAGATTAACAGAGCGATTGAGAGTGAGAAAGAGTGTGAGAGAGAAAAGCGTTCTCTGTGCATTAAGTCGAATTGCGATTATATGAAATTGCTAGAGTCGCTGAATCGTGGAAATTTTTCAAAGGGCACTTTGTCGAAATATCTTCTCTACAGCCCTTAAAACAAGACAAGATTCTCGATCCAGTCTCTAAAATGTTCCAATTTATATTCAAATTTCCTCGAAAAAAAATAAATACTGGGAGAAATTTTGAAATGTAAATAATTTGCTAAAATCTGCATTCGTACTATTCTAGGGAATATTTTATAGGAGAAATTGTTTCTTGAGATACAGTTCTGTGACATTCCATTCCTTGACTGATGAATATCTGATCTCAAGAAAAAAGAAGAGCTTTTAGAATTTTCTCCTGTATTTTTATATTTTATTATGTGTTGTCTTTTTTTATCGTTTATTTTAATATATATTGTTATTGTGTGAAACGATGTGGAAATTAATTGATAAGAAATTGGATCGAGATAATTTACGAGCAGTATTATAAGTTCCTACATGAAGCACTCTATGCAGTTTTAAGTAATTAAACGAACGCATACAGCACATCCTCGCAAACGCATTCAGTTAAAAATGTTTTTTAAAGCTTTAAGAGACCTTCGAACGCCTGTAGAAGTGTCATATACTACCTATGTGCATTCATATTATATTTACAAGGGAGTACTCATTCCAGTCAAAAATCATCAGCGACATTGCTTTTGTTGCAAAATATAAAGAAGGGGGTTTGATCGAAATTTAATTAATCAATGTGCAATCTATATTTCATGAAACCACCGGATTTAAGTCCTGGAAAAAAGTATCGAATACGATCCGCTGACTTAAAAAAGTTTAAGTTAAAGTACAGGAATTATTGAGAAATTAGAAAATATGAGAGACAAGTAAATCAAATTGAATTTATCTATACATATTCGAAAACTTTACAAATCTCCAAGTTTATGAATTTATATCTTTAACTTCCAGATTTCAAAGCTTCCATCCTTCATATACTTAAAATTTGAACTTCCGATTTGGATGTATTTAAAATTAAGAAAAATATTAAATTGAATTCTTTTGAATTCAGAAGTTTCACATTATTATTATTATTATTATTATTATTATTATTATTATTATTATTATTATTATTATTATTTCAATTAACTTTGACAACTTTTGATTAGCGATTTTTAAATACGAAAACTCATCATTTTCATAACTAATTATAAATGACTAATTAAAAATTGAAACTCAGAGGTCGATGATACTTTTTATATTCGAAGACTCCCTTTTTAAACCTTCGTTGTAATAATCCCGTTTCAATCGGATCAGTCTGATTGGTCACAATTAGTAAGAAGGGAGAAAAACAGAAAAACGAGCGTTCGAATTGAATCGAGGAAACATCCTTTTGTATCTCCTCTTCTATATATCTCCAATTTTTTTCGGCTTCACAAGTCGATTATCCTGTACTCGCAAAGCGACGTAGAAGAAATCACGACGACGAACAAAATAGAGGACAAAGTTTCCTTTTTTTTTTGGCTTTCTCGGCAACTGTATCTGTACTAAGTTAACTGTTTTCCTCTCCTTTTTAATGTAATTTTATTAATCAAGGGTTAAAAAATGTGTCACCTTGTTGGCGATAGAATGATGATGATATACCGACGATAAATAATATTCTATCGTGTTACTGTCTGCCTGAATGCCAGAATACAATAGATTATTTGCAATATAATAATTGCATTGTGAATAAAAATAACAATGTGGTACAGAAATCTGCATTTCGCCTAAGTCTGTCGATTCAATGGGATCAAAAATACAAATGTGAAACAGAAATGCGATTCTATTATACTATACTGTCTGTCATCCAAATATCTGATTAAAAATTACTGTTCGCTTATATCAAACATGTGCAACAATTCCTTACAGTATTTGCGACATGAAATTTTCGTCGTTCAACGTTATGTATAAATAGTTTCGACAGAAACAAAAATTCAATCCGCCAGTGAATGTCTCATTTCTGGATTGTCTATCTTGAAAGGAGATATAATATCCATATATTGATATACTTATACATGTGTAACTAAGCATGCACTCGAGACTTTTCTTGGTTTTATAATTAAAAGTCTGTGTCAAATAATTATCAAATTTGATCTTAAATCTAAATGAAGAAAAGTCTTGCCTCGGATGCAATTTTAGAATAGTGTTTAATGTATTGTAATATTATTTTCTAAGGTATGTTATAATGATGCTAGAAAAGTCAACTATGCGTCAAATATAAAAGGGAAATTTAAAACATTTTAAATTTAAAATTCGGTGTTAAATTTTTGAAAATTGGAAGTAAAAATAGAGGTATTGGCTTTTTATGAAAAATATATCATTCGATGGGGTTTAAAGTTGTTGGTTTTTAATAAGAGTTTAATTTCTGCTAAAATTTGCTCTAAATTTGTCTCATCTATCTGCAAAATGTCTGTATTAAAAAAAAATGATAATCTTATTCTGGAAAACGAAAAAAAAAAAAAATGAAAAAAGATGTTTCTAATTTATTGAAAAGAATTGTAGTCTTTGAAGGATAATTATATTTGAAAAAGGAATTTAAATTTAATAAAACGTTTTTTCTTCTCTTTAGCCGATATCCAATTTCTGTCTAGTTACATTTTAATGATATTTACATTTACATTTTGAGACGTATATTATACTGTTTAAAACAATCTACTGCTATCAGTGTCAAGTCCCTTGGTGACATGAATCTAATCTTATTCAATCGTGCCCCATTTTTTGATTTTATTGTCCTATAATGTTGCAATAGACATAAAGAAATTAAATTTTCTCGCATGTATCAATCGATTTTAAACAATGTATCAATGAATAAATCACTTACGGCAAGGGATTACTTTGAATTTTTAATTTCAATCAGATTCTGTCTGAAAGGAGTTTAGAAAAGTATAATTATTATCAGAGGAATTTCCATTTGAATATTATATTATGTACTTTATAAAGTGCAATTTTCACAATAGTTTTTAGTTTATTAAAAAATTTATATATTTTAAATTAAAAATATGTCTATTATATTTGAGTGAAAAAACGATTAATAACTAAGAATAAAGATTAGCATATAAAATTTGTACCTAATTTATAAAAACTAAAAATATTTTACGATTTTCAATTTTTTTATACTGTAAATAAATTTAGGAATCTCAAATTTGAAGCATAATATGCCTATCCCATAATGAGTTTATTTTATGTGGTCAAAGACGTCCATACGTTTGTTTTTGCATTATGCAGCTTGCCAATTCGCCCACGCCTCAATTATATTTTTAGTCCACGGAAAGTTTACCTATAGAGATCAAATACTGAATCATTGAGTTGGGATGAAATCGTATGGTTAAATTCATGGATTTTGGAATTCAACCTAATTAAATTTGAAGTTGTTTTCGAAGAAATACTTATAATTAAACTGTAAATCGAATTTTTTTTCAGTAATTGTTGTTTTAATAAATATCAGGATAATTATTTAATTTGATGACTTTTGAAAACTGATTCACCCAAATTTAACTAGCGAT
Source organism: Synergus coniferae (assembly GCA_032164275.1). NCBI lineage: Eukaryota > Metazoa > Arthropoda > Insecta > Hymenoptera > Cynipidae > Synergus > Synergus coniferae. Next base: position 4,256,803 of record JAUEJJ010000045.1, on the reverse strand, counting down.
GAAAATTTTTATACTTTAAAAAAAAATAGTATTTAATTCTTTTACCACATAATATATAGGTACATTTTTAGATTTCAAATAAGTGCGCGAAATGTAGCCAATTAGATTGTTTTCCTCTTCTATTCATAACGCTTGCGTAGACAGTGTTGCCATTTACACTCAACTCTCTAGCAGGGCAACTAGTTTTGCCCGGACAATTTCAACTTCTGCAACAAAATTCATTTCTCCTACGGCAACAAATTCCTAACCTACACTGACGTATGTACAATGTACATGCGCATTGTGTCAGAATTGTGTATTACGTCACTTTAGAATTTTAAACTGCGCGCCAATAGCAACCTATCAGATGCCATAAGTAAGTTGCCACAATAGAAAGCATTTGTTGCCCAAGCTGATAGTTTCCGGCTGCCGTAAGGAAGATGTTGCCCTAAGAGAAGTTGCCGTGGTGAGATTTGAGTGTACATACGACATGATACGACAGTTGTCGAATGTCGCTGTCGGGTTGCATTGCAAGGCGGTGATGTGAAGTTGTCGTCCAGCCGTGAGAATGCGGATAGATTGTTACACATAATTGTTTATAATTATCGGTTGAAAGTGTTTAGAGTATGTTTATTAATGTCCGTCTAAAGTGTTTATAGTGCATTTATGGTGAACCAAAAATTCTACGTTTACAAATAGTGAATTATCCACTTCCTCCACTTCATAAATGCCTGCTTTGTGTAATCGATTTGTGTGTCAAACGGTTTACACAAATTTGGACCAACCTTGATTGACCCCCAGGTATGTAAAAGATGAGAAAGCAAAAGGTGGGCGTGTTGGGTATCAAAATAATCGGGACAGGGAGACAAGATCAAAAATCATATTGCAAATATTATAACTTGTCTGGTGTTCGAATAATCAAAGAAAAGCATATGTCTTCTTTCGGTGGCACACAACAAGAGAATCCAGAGTTGTCAGGAGTTGTCTTGCATTGTTTTGTGCTTGTCTGAACTCTAAAGATGTCGCAGTAATCGCAATAATCCGGAGTTTTTTTCTTTTTTCTTTTTTTTTTTTTTGTTTATTTTTCCCTCGGTGAAGTGTACTTCGAGTTTGGAATTTTGTATTGAGCATTTTTTGTTTATTTTATGCGTGATTTTGCTTCTTAGTACAGTTAGTCACAGTTAGTACACGTTGAAACCTCGGAAACCAACGTCACGTTCTGTCACACTTCGGTACACTACAAATGCTACAAATTTTACACATTACGTTTTGATAAAGCTTCAAGAAATTTTCTGTTGGGATTATGTCTTTAAATTATGGAGATTGATTGGAAATTGGAGAACTTCCAGTGGAACAAAATCTGGAATGAATATCGGGCACATTGAAATGCTTTTGCAATCTCACTTGAGATACAATTTTCTTCTGAGAGGTTTTAGAGTTCTGAGACAAATCTGTGTGGCTCTCGATGAGTTCACGCAGGTTATGTTGGG
>JAUEJJ010000045.1:4223673-4250392 GCA_032164275.1 Synergus coniferae | reverse complement strand
GGTATACCTATCCAATCATTTTAAATTTTACTGGATGTCACGTGATCGAGTTCGATTGGAAATTTAAAAAAAAATAGTATGAAATCCAATTTTTTTTAATAAAACACCTAGATGAACACTTCAAATTTTTAAAGAGTATAAGAAAGTGAAGATTTGGGAAACTTCTATCAGATTTAGACATAATCTCTTTGAAAGTTTCTTTGAAATCAAAATGCAATATTTTTCCAGATTAAAAACAAGAAACTGAATCCGGGTGGAAGAGACATTTTCACTTTATTCACGCAGTCACATTAAAATTCATATCACAACTGAAAATCAATATTCCCTTCCTTTTGATTTCAAACTTCCAGTCTCCCATCTGATGTTTTAAACCTCCTTTTTAAGTAAAATTAAATAAGACTGTGTCATTTTAATAATATAAAGTGATTTTAAAAACTTTAAACCTATTTGGAACAGTTTATTTCTGGAAATGAACTAACTCTACTAAATTGATTTGTGTTTTTATTTTTTTTTGCGTATGATAGAAATATATGAAATAACGTAAAAGCGTAAAACCACGGTTTTTAAATTTTCTATTTAGATCTCATATCTCAGCGTGCATTTGAAGCAAAGTTCATAAGATTTCCGATGATACTGATGCTTTCTCCACTTACGTAGACACGAAACAGTCAGCAACAACTTGAAAATGATATCGATGGATAGTCAAGTGCAGAAAGATTGATCGGTATCAACAGTGTCGATACACAACAAGTGACAAAATGCAACCATGAGATCGATATTCTTATATCAAAGAAGGTAGTTTAAAGCTTTCACCTTCTTAATTTCTTTCGAGTTTTACAAATCTCATTATAATCGATAGAACTTTTTTTTCTTATATACTTAAAAGTATAAATCGACTTTGCTTAAAAACCTAGCTTATGTAAAAGGCATGTTCCTTATCGCCATCTGTGGACGCGTTTACCTTATCAAATGTGAAATACTGGTTGAATATTTCTTTAAACGACTTACATGCCTGATAACTGAAAAGAAAACCGTTGCAAGCAATTATTCTATAGATAAATAGGTATCAAATTTTAAAACTGCTACTAACTTGTCCTTGTTACAAAATAACACATGGAATTTCTTCCGCAAGGTTAGGACTTAGGAAAAATTAGATTTAGATAATTCGTCTCTGAAGATTCTAGTTTTAAGCATTCGAGAGTCGATTAAAGAAATTGAAATCTATTTGCTTGGATGTAGAATCCGAGGGAATAATGTTTTGTGTAATTGTTTCAGCAGTAGCGGCAGAAGAGAGTCCTCAAGCGTGTCCATCAATTCAGCAGATGTAGGACCACCTCTCGATTTAGGTATACATTATTCAGCTAGTCCTAATGTTGAAAATAATATGCCAGAGGCACGAAATATTCAAAATGCGGCGAGAGGGATTCTGGCGCCGAAATCGGGCGATGATAGAAGACCGCGTAGAAATCTGAGGCCTAGAACCGAAAGAAGTTACGCTGAGAGTCCGGACGAACCTAGAATAAATGGTTATTTAAATGGCAATGCTTCAGATAGCGAGGAAGGTTTGTATTTTACTTTTTGCCTTAATCAAAACATTAAACCTTCTAAAATTTAATCCAGTTCAAAATGATAAATTATACAATTTTCTCCAGGTGAAATGCCACCTTTTCTTCCGATAAAAGAACTTTCGTCTGAGGAACTGGCAGAACGTGAAAGAAATCTTAGAAAGTTAAGAGAAGAATTGAGATCTGAGGAAATGAAACTAGTTTTACTTAAAAAGCTCAAACAGTCTCAGCAGCTGAAGGAAAATATTGCAGCAGTACCGAAAGTTCCAAGCAAATTGCCACCACCTGTAATCGTTCAACCTCCACCCCAAAGGTGAGATTTATTTATTTAAATTTTATTTTATTTTGATAATAGTACAATATTTTTTCTTTTCTTAAAACTTAAATGTCACTGACAGGTCAAAAGAAATGTTACTAGTCTTCTTATCTTTCAGTCATAGAACTGGTAAAGCTCCGCCTCCATTATTAAGAGGGCAACCGGCACCGAGCAGAAGTAGCAGTTTGCATGCTCCACCTCCAGGAATGTTGTTACCCCCAACAGCTGGACGTAGTACGACTTCCAGTACTGGAATGCCTCCCAATATGGTGATACCACAGCCTCCTCATCCACGAGGAAGGTCTTCAAGTGGAGCTCCAAACGTCCCTAGCTATCATCCACCTGCGGATCGAACGGAGAGATCCACTAAAGATCCTACGCCTGTTCCTGCTCATCAGGTGCGTGTTCTGCAAAAAGAAGAAAACAGTAATTTTGAGTTTTGGAAAAAAAATAATAAGTTAATTTTTCATCTGACGAAGTTTAGAACTTCATTTAAGAAAGGAGTATCTTAAAGTTTCGTAAAACTTGTCTAGAAAATAATTGTTTTGTATTTAATTACAAAGCAGCTTATTGGACCTCAAGAAAATAAATCGACCGCGCCTTTAAACACCCCTGTGATTCAGGAGCAGGTACTGGTTTATGATCAAAAAAATTTACTTTGCTTGTTATAAAGTTTATTTTTTACGCATCAAAGTTATCTTAATATTCAGGGTTGCTGCCAAGCTGGTGAAAAGAATTATAGTAAAAAGTTAGGCTCGAAAATCTAAAAACTTCCTGAAAATTCTAGATAGCAAGACAATTTTGAAGTATCAATTTTCTAGCAACCCTGGAAAGTGTTACACGCTTTTTGAAATTATTTTATTTATTTTCCTTATATGCTCGTAAAGAATTCTATTAACTTTAAGTGCTTTAAAACCGATTAAAAATTATTATTTTTCTTTTTAAATACAGGAAAGGTCAAGGGAGGATAATCAAACACCAGCTCAGCGTCAAGCTGCTGCTAAACTGGCCTTGAGGAAGCAATTGGAGAAGACTCTTCTACAAATACCTCCACCTAAACCTCCACCTCCGGAAATGCATTTCGTACCGAATCCTTCAAACACGGAATTCATTTACCTTGTTGGACTCGAACATGTTGTGGATTTTATTACTAAGGAACCGGCGATACCTCCACCTCCTGAACCGTTCGAGTGCACCCAGTGTAAGACTGATTTCACTCCGGTATGGAAATGGGAAAAACCACCGAATACCAACAAAAAGGAACCAAGGGGTCAACACGCGACCTTCCAACGGCCACCTGCAGGTCGAGACCCCAGAGTCATTTGCGAACATTGTGTTACGACTAACGTCAAAAAGGCTCTTAAAGCGGAACACACTAATCGGTAAGTTTTTATTATTATTGTACTTTTTTTTTTATCTGCAGAACAAGTCTCAGCTTTCTCATATAATATGATAATTTTACTAGGTTGAAATTGATGTTCATAGATTTTGAGATATAACGTCTTAACGTAATCGGCGGCTACTAAGATATACATTTTTTTAGAATCCAGATCTATTTTTGTATTATAAATATTAATTATTCAATAATCTCGTTATTATTGATTATGTCGTTTTTTGTTTGGACTTCTGATTATTCTTAACACTCAAAACTCATCATTATTATTATTGTTATTGTGATTTCAGTTTGAAAACAGCCTTTGTGAAGGCGTTACAACAAGAGCAGGAGATAGAGCAAAGACTAGCACAGGCAGCGTGTCCGAGTCCGAGTCCGGATCCACCGACGCCAAAACCAATTCCAAAGGCAGCGACTCCTACTAGAAGAGTAGCGACGCCACCAGCTCCACCTCCACAGATACCTCAGGCGCCTCCACCGGCTCCAACCCCTCCAGCTCCGAAACTTCAGGAACATCCTCTAGTGAAGCTGGCAGAAAGTGGAAAATTCGGTCCACATCATGCAGCTGCTGCAGCGGCTTTACAGCAACAGTTGTTTAGAGGTATATTTTACAGCGCCAGTACCTCAATTTTAAGTCTCTTAATTATTAATTGTTTAACTCGAAACTTTGCATATTAAAACAGTAATGTTGTTAATCCTACCACAATATTTATATTTAACCTAAATGTAAATGTTGTAAACTTTAATTGATGTTAATTTTATTTTTCCAGAATTGGCGAAGAATCCAGTCCCAGGATTGCCGCCTCATCAACCGCTTCCAGCACACATGATGCAACCTTTCAATCCACTTCTATACCCCTATCAGCTGGCAATGGCGCAAGCCGCCAGTGGCAAAGGTCTCGTGGAACTTCAGCGGCAAGCCCAGGATCTCCAACGGCAGTATCTGCTCGACATGATCCCCTCTCAAGCATCACAAGCGCAAAGCAGCCAAGCTCCACCTCGAGCTCATCCTCACAATTGGAAGACGTAACCGGACGTGTTCGGTTAACCCTGGAAGCTCAGTGTTACAAGCTGGTAAAGCCGAACGGCCAAATAAAATGGAAGTTAATCGAGGCCTTTTTAGTTCAAATTGCAAACTTCGGTGACAGTCCGAAAGTTCTAGCACTGAACGGATTCACCTGGCTCTCGAGGAATAAGTTTGTCTTCAAAGAGAAATTTAAGTTTCTTATAACAGAAACGTAAAAAAATCTTTCTCCAGAAGAAGGTGCTCCGAGTGTGATTGGCAACGATGACATCTTTGAATTGAAAAATTCAAAGCGCAGTGCATAATGAGGACAAGCGTGACTGAATATATTGATTTCAATTAACTACGCTATAGCGATAGGGAATCTTTGTACGCTAGGAATGTAATAAGTGTGACATAAATGATCGATCCGTTGATTCTTTAACAGTTAACGTTTATCATGTAAAATCATGATCCAAGGAACTGAACTGAGAGAATGTTTTCTAGACTCATTTTAAGATTAAGTAGATTTTTGTCGCTGGTTTCATTAATACGCCTAACGGCGGTACCTGTACTGTATATCTCTACTTTCTCTGAACAGTGAGTATTTTTAAGGCAAACATAAGAGAGCCTTGCTTTCAGCGAGATTTTGTCTTCGTACGAAAGGAGAGTGTGACTGTGATGGTTCTGGGATCGAGTTTAGCGGCAAGTTTTTTTAAAAACTCTGTGACAAGAATACCTCTCTTGCGCACAAAGTCGAGATACTTTCATGTACAGAGTTATCATCTACATCACAAATTGATGAATTAAGAAATTCTAACTCCAGTGTCAGAGCATCGAACCGATTAAAGAGACTTCTTTTCTATTTACGGGATTTTTATATAAAGAATCTAACTTGCGCTTTTCGTAAGCAGTATTGTGAAAAGAAGGTTCAAAAAGTTTAGAGTTCTTTGGCAGTGTCGAGTCAATTTGTATCATAGGTGCGAAATATTTTTCTAAAAAGTTACAAAAAAATTAAGCAATACTGCTTGTCTAAATCGCTACTCAGCTTTCTCGCTTCTTCCAAAAATTGGTCTTCAAATTAAAATTGTGATCGTTATTTATACGAGAGAAAATTTCTTTGGTAGTAGCTCGTAGGTGTGTTTTTTTAGTGTAGGTAGCGTGAGACAAATCGTTTTGAAATTATCGTATTAATTTAACTTAAAAGGTGTATATAATTGTGTATTGATTCTATTTTAAAGTGTATTTGGTCTACTATGAATGATTTGTCTGAAATGAGTGGATTTGTCTATAATTGTTAGTTATGTTGAACAATTTTTTTTCGAAATTCGATGCTCTCCCATTGTGTAAGATGATATATAGCTTGTATTTGTCACCGATCAGGTTTCCAAAAATCTTGGTTTCTATTGGACCAAGTAATTTGATACACTTCTGACAATTGTTCTGCACATAAGATTTAAACTTCCAGCACTCGTCCCATGCAATCCCCAATGTTTCTTGAGTGGATCACTTTGATCTACCAATTTAATCCTTCGCCATACGTGTCCAATTCACTAAATAGTACTGTTAGTCTCGACATTTCTCGGTATATGATACAATTTAAAATAGCATAATCTCTCTTTGTACTACGCAATAGATTTCAAACTCGTAAGTACTCCTTATGACTACATATACATATATAAATATACCGTATAAATCTACGAGCGCATAATAGATAAAAAGATCTCTGTGTCTGTGTGAATAGGAATGTTTGTAGATTTTGATTTTCGTGTGACAAAAAAGTGAGAGAGAGAGAAAGAGAGAAAGAACGATAAAAAATGGGAGAGAATGCAGGAGCGCAAGGAGGGAGTGAGAGTAGAGTTTGGGGAAAATTGTGAATTGGAAATCAACCCTGCAAGAGTGTTCGTTGTACGTTTTCAAATATTTCGCCCGCACACTTGCCAAACGTGTATAAAATCAATTGTAGTCGAGACGGCAAAAGACTATTTCATTTCCTATGGAAGAATTAGTTTGTCGATGGTTTGGGTAAGCAAAAGAAATACGTCTGGCTCAATTTAACAAATGATATTTTCATTCGAAGTCACCTCCTGTCTCCACAAATCATCCATGTATGAAATTAGAAAATAGAAATTAGATTCCCTTCGAAATTATTCTTATGTGGTTGTTTCAGTTCTAGAAATGCGAGAAATTTGAAGTACAATCGAAATGTGATATTTGTTGTAAAAAATCTCGGAATTCTCGCTTTCTGTGCTGTCTTTAGTCCCAAACCGTTTGTTTCTACTCAGTATGTCTAGAAATTTTCGAATGTTGAATATTGAAGGAAGATGAGGAATAAAGTCTTGTCGATTATTATAAAAGTGTTGAGTTTATTTAGATTTGAAGATATTAAGTAAAGTTAAACTTAGTTCTGGTTTCTTGCGAGTGAAACCATTTGAAGCCAGTTTTGCGAGTAGACTGAGGATTGCTAAGTTTAGAAATTATGCAATTACATTGGAATATTAAAGTACGAAATTCTCTTCCTTTTATAGTATTTTAACCTTCAGCGAGAGTGGCACAAATTATTTTTCCAAAACATTTTATTTTGTTGCAGCGTATATACATTCTGAATGGCACAATTTTTTTTATGTAATAGTTGGTAATAGATTAATTTAGATAGATTTCAACTTCTCGTTTTGGTGGAAAAGTGTGAGTCAGGTCTCGAAAAATAGTTTTAAGAATACCTGCTTACAATTTCTCTCGTAAGTGTGCAAGGAAAACCAGTCTGGTTTAATTACAGATTAGTTTTGCTTTTTTTCGTTCAGTTGGCTTAGGCATTTCTTGAAATGCTTAGAGCAAAATGGATAGAGCGCCGGTTGATCGCAATTTCTGCAAGCAGCTGCCAAATGCGAGCAGCACTTTGAACTTTCTCGACAACAAGAGGCCCAAAGTTCCGGTCCAGCTTCAGAACAATTATTGCAGAAACAATCACCTGGAAATAAAAATTTTACTAAAATTTGGGTGCCTTAAATTTGTAGTTATAGTAGAGAAAAAGTATTTCACGAAGTTCTTTTTCATTTCAATTTTTGTAATCGCGAAGGAGATTGAAATGAATTTTAATTAGTGAAGGTACATAAAAGGAATTGAAGCGGAGGCAGGAAGAAAGAAAAAGGAATATGTAATTTATTCTCAATCTTATTCGAGAACTGGTCAAGGATTTTCTTTTACAATTCTTTCAGCTTTCATGAATATTAATTTTTAAAAACGGGCTTAACGTCTTCGCTCTTTTTTAATTTTATGAAGAAAACAACTTTCATTATGAAAGGAAAATTAATTACGAGCTTCTGAATAAAAAATTTTTCAATATTCATATTTCCGCAATTTGCCAGTCACTGGATAAGTAATTCAGCGATTCAATTTAAATAATTTTCTTCAGTAAGATTTGTTAAAAGAGGGAACATTTTATTCCTGCTAATTACTAAAACTTTTAATAAAATCTTTATTGCAAATCTTGGTTTCTGTAATACTTTTGAAATAATTTCTTGAAAAGACTTCCGTCTCTATAAAGTAGAAATTATTTGACTTTTATTTGAGATTATCTGTCTAGGTTTAAATAATATAAAATGGAAAATACAGCACTTCACAGAAGAAATTGAAACCCGTTTAATGCTTTCTCGTGAGAGACATTTGAAGACCCTAAACGTAACAGAATTACGTTTGCAGTTAATTTATAACTTGAGTGCTCTTCCTACTTTCGATGAGTAATTAATTATTGTATGAAGTGTCACGTATATGTTATACATTATATTGACCGATTTATAATTCCAGGTGAAATCGCTAAACGTTATTCAACCTGACATTCAAATACATATAATTATGCCTGATTATGCAATCACCAAATTCCATGACTTTTTTCGTAATTTGATATATTTCATAGATTCTTATAAATGATAAGCTATTGTAAAACTGAACATTTTAATGAAGTATAAAATATACGTATAAACAAAGATATCTTTGATTTATATTAGAATTTTCAATTTATGTAATTCCAATACCAATATTATTATGTATGTTAAAATATATTTTTGACGATAAGTCAATTTGATGACTTCTAAATACGAAGTCATTTAAATTGTATTTTGTTTAAATTAAATAATCGTGAAAATCTTAAATTAATTTTTTTATTAAATTGTAATATGTACTTATTAAAAGTTCAGGTGAGGCTCGAGAATAATTATTCGGGAGTGGCTATTGTCAAGGACAGAATCCATCAATGCTGCGCATGAGAAGTTACGTTACTTTATAATTGCAGGAAATTGTATTTTTTCTCCAATGCGTTAGTCAAATCAATCTACATATTGTACTCTTAGTAAATTCCAGTTACTTCCGCAAAATAAAAATTCCAATTTAGTAAACTGTAACTAAATTGATTTGGATCAATTTTGCTAATTATGCATATTGTTTGTCAGAAGTATTTTATACTATAAATCATGATTTAATTAATGTAAAATGTGAATAATACATTAATTAATTATCTCATTTTACCTCCAGGGCAATCTACAGATCTTCGAGCTTCTGCTCTTCTGCATTCAAGGCCTTCGTCACCTTTCGGGCAAACCGTTGAAGTTTCCTCAGGGGAATTTTCTCCAAATATTGTGTCGATCTACAAACAACCAATCCTAAACCAAATTTGCAAAATGTTCTTTTCTGGCTTGAAATTTTATTCTTTATATTTAAAGTCACTGGAAAGACAGTTTTTCAATTTATTTATCTTACCATTTTATATTTAGCAAAGTTTACTAATTCAGCAAAGAAAATATTTTTTAATGGGAAAATACACAAATGAGACTGTATTAAGAGTTAATTATCTTGAATTGTCAATCATTTTTTAAAATTCTGATTTTATTTTACCCTTTTGAAGGCACCGGGTTTGGAGAACAATTTGACCAATTTGGCAAGTGCATTATCAATTTGTGGATAATCTGTCGTCACATTTTGGACACATTCGTGATGACTGATGATAATTGTGACAAAAAGACATGTAAACAATAGTCGCGAGTACATTCTCGATAGTGGAATTAATTTTTTTTAAAAGGACGAGACGCACTTTGGAACACAACTTATGCATTTAAAAATGTGACTGACCAGAAGCCCCAAAGGACAGAACCAATTTCAGGTCTCCAACGACATTTCACTTTTTGGTGGGGATATACTATGTCGGCATACTTATATACTTATATACACAGAAATCTTTTTATCTATTATACGCTCGTATACTTTATATTTATGTATATATACTCATTCGGATGTATGTACTTACGAGTTTTAAACCTTCAACATATACCAAAAGTAAAATCTTCTCAACAGAATAAAAATATCAATTCAAGAGATCAAAAATCGTTTGTAGAATCTTAAATTTTAAACAGATCTGTTTATTTTATATAAACAGTCACGAATTAGGGGATGAGAGTTCAGCTTTTTAATTGTTTCAAAACAGTGGAGATAGGGAATCACCCAATTAATCTCAGACTGATTCCATATTTCACATTGTTTAAATTAAAAATATTTCGCGGGTTTATCTTCAATATGGTGTCCTCTTTTAAAAACGGTATCTCTTCTTTCAAGAGACTCTATTGACAGTTTCCGGAAAAAGGAGCGATGTGCGCAGCGCGAAACGTAAATATTACCAAATATTACGCAACAGAGCGGTGTGAATGTGAAAATTAGCGACATAAAAGAGTAATGCAAATGTGATTAACGGATTAACCGATCAACGAACATTGATTTGGACGCCCTGCTCGAGGCCCTGGGCCCTAAAACGGCACACCGCTCTTCGCGTCACAACGTCGCGCGATGGCAACCTCGCAGGACGCTTGGTATCTGTCGCTGTTGGGTTTAGCTGAAAGTTTTCGCACGTCAAATCCGCCTAATATAAAGTCGTGTATACAGTGTCTCCAGGCAGTTTTTAACTTTAAGCCACCCCCGAGGGTTGAAGCCAGGACGCATCTTCAGCTCGGAAACATCCTGCTCACCCACACAAAAAACATCGAACTAGCCCGTTCCCACCTTGAAAAAGCGGTTAGTCTTTATCTTTTAAGCTCTACAACTTCAGCTTTATTCTTTTACAACCTTTCCCGAATTTTTTTGACCCCTGAATCCCCCCAAAATCTTGACATTTCACTGACAGGGGTTTCCTAACCTGCTTTCATATTTTGACAACTCCCATCCATCTCTGTTTCACTCTAGGAGGCTATTTACATAAGGCTTTTGAAGCTTTTGTGACATAAGGTTGTGATGAAATGAAATCTGAGGGGTATTTAAGGTTTGAGAGTCATTCGTGGATGATTTTAGTGTATTTTGGTTTTTACAGTGGAGACTCAGTCAAAACATAAACACGTTCGACGACGTCAAATTTGAAGCAGCTAGTGTCGTTGCCGAACTTTATGAGCAGCAGCAACAATCAAATCTCAGTAAACCGATTCTGAGGAAGGCCATAGAACTGTCACAGCACAATGTCTACTGGCATTGTAGACTTATTTTTCAATTGGCGGTAAGTTTAGTAATTCTTCGGATATTATAGTGGATTCAAACGCAAAAGAAAGTCTTTTAGCAATAAGTTGGGAGTTTTCTACATTGCTGACAGTGATTTAAACTCTAATAGTCGTATTTTCAGATAATAAAATGGGATTTTATGTTTTAAACCAAATGTTACTAAATTAAACGTCCTTATATGGAATAATTTTGATTTGAATGATTTCAAATTACGTTTTTAATACGTGAAAATTCTAATATTGTAGATGAGATGAATTTTCATATAAATATTGTTTATTGTAGCAAATTCACGCGTCGGAAAAGGACTTTGTCGTGGCCAGTAGTCTTCTTGGAGTCGGAGTGGATTATTCCCACATAAGCAACGCCAATTACACGCGAGTTTTATTTCTCTTAAGTAGGTGCATGCTCATGTTAATAGACAAAAAATTCGCAGATGTGCATCCTCTTCTTACGACGGCAGGTCACCAAGTTGAAAATTGGCAAGGAAGTCCGCACCAAAAAGAATATCTGAAAGTGTATTACTTGGTTCTACAAGTCTGTCATTTTCTAATGGCTGGTCAGGTAATTTATCCTAAAAGCTTAATTTGCGACTCCACAAATAAATGTTGAACTGATTAGATAATTAATTTTTATTTAACAGGGAAAGAGTGTGAAACCTTGTTTAAAACAACTCCAACAAAGTATACAGACTATCGTCTCTCCAAACTGGCCTTCGGATGAAGTTATTACCGGTTCTAACATTGGAGACATGTTTATTTGGATGCCAAAAGAACATCTGTATGTTTTAGTATACTTAGTAACTGTCATGCATTCAATGCAAACTGGCTACATGGAAAAGGCACAAAAATACACGGATAAGGCTCTCACTCAGATCGAGAAACTAAAATGTGAGAATAAATCTATTAAAAGTCTAAAAAAATGTACTTAAATTAGACAGCGAGATTTATAATTAATTTTTAATTTATTCTAGTTGTTGAGAACAAGCCAATTCTGTCTGTCTTTCAACTTATTTCTTTGGAACACATAGTGATGTGTCGACTTGTCATGGGAAATAAAAGTACGGCCCTTGCGGAAATTTCGCAAGCTTGTCAACTTTGCAGTCAACATCCTAAGTTACTCCAAGGACACAGACCTCAGCTACACGCGCTCATTGGATTGTATGCAATGTCTATGAACTCTATGGAAGCTGCAGAAGTTCAATTCTTAGCTGCGTTACGAGTGAGCACTGTAATTAAATAAGAAATTTTTTTTTATTTCATGTAGTTAATTTATTATAGTATTTGTAACTGTTTGCTACTTCCTTTTTGCAGACGACAGAACGAGAATTGCAAACTTTCGCGAATTTGAACTTGGCGATAGTTTATCTTAGAACGAAAAGGGACCAGGAGTTAGGAGCACTCTTAGAAAGAATTAATCCTGAATCTCTACCGTCCCATTCTCATTCTCTGAGAGCAGCAGCGTATTATGTCCAAGGGCTTCAAGCCTTTTTCGGTGCTCGTTACAACGAAGCAAAGTGAGCATTTCGAATATTTTTTGTGTAAACAGATTATTGTGGAATTTTTAATTATATTTATAGATATACTAATAATTATATTTATTTTGTGTTTTAGGAGGTATCTTAGGGAAACATTAAAAATGGCAAATACTGAAGATTTGAACAGATTGACTTCGTGTAGTCTTGTTCTTCTGGGACACATCTTCCTTTCCCTGGGAAACAGTCGAGAATCGATGAATATGGTCACGCCGGCCATGCAATTAGCTTCTAAAATTCCAGATGTTCATGTACAACTTTGGGCTACTGCAATTCTTAAGGGTAAGCATATTTTTAATATATATTAACTTACTAGTTATGTATTGATGCACTAATTTTTTAAATGATCATGATTTACTAATTTTTAATTTCTTCTAATTGCAGATTTGTACAGAATATGTGGGGATCCGAACAGAGAAAACGAGGCATATCAAATGCACTGTAATTTCTCTCAGACGTTGCTAAACGATCACTTTCAAAGTACGCAAATGCGCGAGTACGCGCTCATTCAATGGACTGAAGGCCCAGTGCCTGCGTTACCCAACAACCCTCCTCCTTCCACGTCTCAGGCGATTCTCTAACGCGAGTGAAAAGTTCTTCTGCGGATTTACTTAAGTTGCCCAACTGCCTCGCGAATTGGGAATAGCTTCAGTGAACTCTTTCTCGCTCTCCAAGTAGATGAGTAGAGTCATTGGATGAAAAACTTAGTTGGATCTCAAATTCTTGAAAGAGCCATTACCACGTGGAGACTTTGAGAAAAAAATAGGCTGTCGAGGAATATGGACCAGTAAGTCAAGAATTAATTTCGTCTTTTTAAGGCTCAAAGACTTTATTTCTGGCCGCAATTTTTAACACACTTCTCTTGAAGCTTGTTCATTGGTAGCATTTTTACAGTCTTTTAGAAACTATTCATTGTAGACGTTTAACGTTTTCATGGCGTTGTAAAGATATCAAATATACAGGAGTCGGATTTATTTTGTTACTCAATTTGTATTTATTTTTTGAGGCAAACATCTAATATCGAGTCATTTTAACGTGGATTTTCCTTTGACTGAATATACTGTTTTCAAGTTAATTTTATATATACACATATACATACGTACTTTGACAAACGTTTTTTCTGAAATGTTGAAAAATTATTTCTGATTAAAGTCATAATTTTCAATCACTCATTTTTTTGTTTCGAAGTCATTCGCGAACGTACAAATTTCATTAGATTGACTATCGTAAAAGTGGTGAGAAGAAATCTGGTCGTGTAGAGCGGTGTACAAAATAAATAGCGTGGACGTTAAATATGTGTGCAGAGTGACTTGAAAGATTGTATGTTAGGATGTGTATCCGTTTACGCGAAAGGACTGATTATCGAATCATTGATGCGAGTTGTGTAATTAATGTAATTTTAAAGTTTAAATGTACTGGGGCCTTAACGTTCGGTAGCTTAAAGGGCAGAAAGATGGGTGCGTCTGATTTTCTGCGTGCTTTAAGTGGCTAATGCGTCTTGTAAATAATTTGACTATGAGAGATGTCACAAATTATAAAATAATCATAACATGACAATGTAATTAATTTAATTTTATCAAAAGTCTTTTTAGCACTTGGCAAAGGAGAAATCGAACCAGTTTTTATAAAAATCATTCAACATTGTCGTCAACATTATTATCCTTCAATTTTTCTCCTCCGTACTTTAAATTATTTATTATCTCTGACACATAAGGATTAAAAATCTTACTTTCCTTAACAATTTAAATCTTATTATGTTGTAATTTTCTTGGGGAATAACTTTAAAAATAAGTGAAAATAATTTTGAGATTTATTTCGTCTTTTCTTGTTGGAGTATGGAGAGAATATAAGGATTATATAGCTTTTAGGCTTTAATTGTTATTTAGTTTTAAGCTATATTTACTGCATACTTCTAACCTAAGAAAAAAATCGAAGTACTTCAATCAGAAAAGTTAAACTACAATTCGACAACAATGAATTTCACTTTCCTTAAAGCAGCTTTGCAAAGTGTCAGTGCATTAATTTGAAATGAATCTATCTTTATAATTTTTGAGCAGAGAGTAATTAAATAATGTGGTACATTTTTTTTTTTTTTCAAGAAAATCAATTTTAGGCAATAAATGGATGCAGTTTTCAGAATGAAGGGTTTGAAATCATTTATTTTGAACCTTCCTTAACAAACTATTATACTTTCACTAAGTATAAAATTCAAAAGTCGTATTGCTTTGAACACTATGTATTTATTCAAAAATTAGAATCAAAACAGAAACTCTTCCATTTTTTTTTAATACTCAACTATATTTTACAATATAAGAATATGATCTGTTTTTGTTTGCAACTAATGAAAAGTCAAAAAAGGGCTAAGACTTAATTTGGAGTTCCTTTGGAAACTTTACACGTAAAAATGTCAAATCACAGTCTCGTGAAAAATCGTTCGTTTTACAATCATCGACCGGTTTTATTATACAATAACTTATACTTCTCTTTCATAACTTAAACATCATTTCTACAAATTTTATACGTATCGGAGCGTAATCTAATGTCTGTACCAGACTTGCACCGTTTGCATGCGTTTTACTTTCTTCTGCAATTGTAAAACTCCGTACATTAGAGCTTCTGCTGTTGGGGGACAGCCTGTAAAAAATAGGTTTTTAATCGAGAGTGTACAATAAAATTAAAAAATATGAATATAAGTACCCAAACTGTCTTATAAAACTCGTAGATAAATTTCTGAATTAACTCTTGAGATCAAATTAAAATATGTATATCAGAGTGCAGATGTTTTACCTGGTACGTAAATGTCCACAGGAATGATTCTGTCGCATCCCCGGACAACAGAATAACTGTAGTGGTAGTATCCACCACCGTTTGCACAGCTTCCCATTGAAATAACCCACTTTGGTTCGGGCATTTGATCGTAAACCCTTCTTAAAGCTGGGGCCATTTTATTAGTTAAAGTTCCAGCGACGATGATAACATCAGCTTGCCTAGGCGATGCTCGAAATACAACTCCATATCTATCCATATCGTATCTTGGCGCTGCAATATGCATCATCTCAACGGCACAACAAGCCAAACCAAAAGTTAAGGGCCATAAGGAATTTTTGCGACCCCAATTTAAAATATCATCCAATCTTGCCAACGCATATTCGGCTTTACTTTGGGTATTTTGGAAAGGACTGTAAGGTTGCTTATCTACCTTTTTGGGCAAAGATTCTTCTTTCTGGTTTGATTCAGTTGTTGCCACAGTTCTTGACTGACTGGCGACTGGGACGTGGCATATTGCCGGAGTGTTCCGGACCAAGGTCGCTAGTCCTTGCTGGACGTTATCTGAAATTAAAATTTAAAAAATCAGTATATTAAGCATTATAATTTTAGCAGTTGATGATATGACGATAGCACTTAACATATTTTGTTAACAGAACTGGCAGATCTTTTTTTTTTTTTTTAGAAATATTGTTGCAACCTTCATGTCAACAATCATTACATCACAAAATAACACATAACAATAAAGAACGCATTTTTATAAAAATTTCTAAAGATTGTTGTTTTATACACAAATATTTTGCTAGGATTGTCAAGATTAACAGTGCTAGTGCTATTAGAAAGAAAATCTATATACATCAAAGCTTTATAGGTTATGTGTGTTTTTTGCTATATTTGTGATTTAGTAGTTATATTAAAGCCTAGGATATACAATAAACAATTAATATGTTTCAAAGACCTTACATAAGCCAAAAAATATTGCGTTGCAAGTCAAATAGTTAAAAACATCTCTTGATTTTGGAACAATCAATATTAAATTTAGAGTTGAGTACTAAAGTTAAGTTGATTCAACATGAATTATATTTTAAAGTGAAAAATATTTGATTAATTATCAAATTCGGTCAAAAATAAACCGTAAAACATGAGAAAAGATGCAAAATTTTATAAAACTTACGGTTAGAAATAATTGAGCGCAACATCTTCCCATACGTCCTGATGACGTCACAGACGATCAGCATTCAGCAGTGAGCAGCCTGCAGCGATCAGTTTTGGATCAGTGCCGTCTGCTTAAAACTGGGAACTGTGAGGCGTATTGAGTAAATAAAAAAATATCTTTTTGTACTTGCTTATATGCAATTAATTAATTTTTTTATCAAGATTCATTAATATCAGTCGAATAAACATTTCTATAAGTTGAAATGCTTTTATTTATAATAAATAATAAAAATATTTTTTAGCATTTTAAATAGTGCGTGAATAGCAACCAATCAGATGCCGAACACGACGCATGCGCAGTAACGTATGTGACGCCTACTACTCCTACTACATACTACCTCTACTACACACATGTCACATATGCAACATATGCAATACATATGTTATTTTCTGTCTATACATATGGTTCTAACTGGTTCTAATCTCTGGTTCTATACGTAGTGTCTTTGGTCACGTAAACATATGTACATAGAACCAGATAGAACCAATGTTTGCGACTTTGCGCTTTGCGCAGTAGCATAATAATTAAGCATACGCACGAAAAAGAAGAAGAAGCAAAAGTTGGCAAAAGTGTATTCAAGATTTTAAGCAAGTGTATTTGATAAATTTGATTAAAGCGTCAGAACGTCAACATTAGTGAATAAGTGCCATAACAGTCATAATGAACATCGCGAAAGAGTACTTTGTATAATTTGGATTATCTTCATTTATGTGGGCTTCTGGATATAACCGTAGTCCCTCTACGGTATAACATACATACATGATTTTAATGTATAACTATTGTGTAGTAGCTTAACCTCAAACTGATGGTCCCAAAGTTTATATAAACCTCCTGTCAAATTTTTAAACATAATTACGGAGTATTTTTTAGTGCTGAATTATGGAGGAAGATAAACTTGCCTTCGTTCACCTGTCGACAGAATCAAAAGTTATAAATGTCCCTTATGCTTTGAATTCTACCGCCGAGGATCTTTGCATCAAAGTAAATATAAATATAGTTTTACAAGTATATTTATTCAAATTTCATCTCAAAATGCCTAGACAAAGTGATTTACATATTTTTGCCTATTTTCAAGCATTTTGGAATGAAATTAATTTAGACCAGGTAGCGTCCCATGATCACCCATGATTGCGTTTTGACGCTGCATCAAACGCAATGAAACGCAATCTCATGAGAATAAAAGAGAGAAAAGTATACTTGCTTCTCTTTAACTCTCATTACGACGCAACGCATTCCGAATCCATGGGATGCCACCCTACATTTTTGTTTTCTGAAGGCACCTTAGACCATTAAATAAAGTGAACTATCATAAAATAGCCGTCTATTCTTTTGCAAGCTATTTATTGATTTACATTTAGATATTTGTTTATACAATCATGTATTTATCTTTGACCTTTATTATTTGTAAAGTGTACGTACTTCACATGTACTTTTTATAAGGTGCACGTAACTCTGAATAGATTTAAACATTTTACAATGTGTACTTATATTTGTTCTTTATTATTTAAAAGCTTTACGTGTTCTGCGTGCATTTTTCGTAAATATTTTTCAGTTACTTGTTAGCTAATATTTGCATTACCCTGAATTATTGACTAAAGTTAAAAAAAGCTGTTTCTTTTTCTCAGATATGCAAACAAATTGGAATAGGTCCAGTAGCTAGAAACTTATTTGCTATT
Organism: Synergus coniferae; assembly: GCA_032164275.1. Lineage (NCBI taxonomy): Eukaryota > Metazoa > Arthropoda > Insecta > Hymenoptera > Cynipidae > Synergus > Synergus coniferae. Next base: position 4,232,398 of record JAUEJJ010000045.1, on the reverse strand, counting down.
CGCAACTTAAAAAGAAAGTACTGGTATCCACCAAATTACAAACTAGATGGCAAAGAGGACAAATTTGAATTTCGGCTCAGATTTAAACCATCTACCTTGGATAGATTGAAGCGAGTAGATGTCAATGCCTACAACTATTTTTTTCAACAAGCCAGACTGGACGTGCTGGAAAATACGGTACCGGAAATCATATATGAAAAGCACAAATCAGAACTCATTGGTCTGGGTGTTTGCGATATGTATAGGTACATATTACCATTAATCTGTATTATATTAGAATATTTCCAGTACTGATTCTATTAGTATATTTTTCAAAAGCTAAAATTTATTTTCATTTTTTAGAGTAATGCTTGAAAAACAAGTGCCTCGTGAAACCGTACAATCCGAATACAAAAAGTATATTCCAAAAGAGTGCATTAAGAGGCATTCCTTTTTTATCAGGAAGCCAGTTTATAATGCCTTAAGTCGATTATCGGGGCACGATGCTTCTTATGTAAAAGAACAGTATTTAAAACAATTTGAACTTATGGCACCAAATTATCCCTGTGAAGAATACGAAGCTCTTTTTCAAGAAGAAAATGAAAATTCTTTCATGAGGGTTTTATTGAGGGTGAATGCCGATAGAATAAATTATTATGATTGGCCTAAGTGGATTACACTTTGCACTATAGAAGACCTCTGCGCTGTTTCTATAAGGTAAATAAACATAAAATCGAAACTTATTTAATACTAAGCAAATTTAAATTGAAAAGCAGTATAAAATTTTTATTTTATAATTAAACTAAATTTAATCATTTATTTGGTATTTTTCAGCTCTGATTTTAAAGTAGAACTAGCTAGAAGAATTGGCATACCGTTGTATCTAAAGTTTGATTCAAGTGTGTCCCTCCTGTCGTTCGTTTCTGCTCTCGATGGATATTACAGATTTACTGTGACCTGGACGTTTAATTTATGCGGGGAAGTTACAACTCCGAGCTTAGCAACTTTGTTTCAAATGAAATGTCACGGTCCTGTGGGGTGAGTAACAACTTTTATTATATATTTTTAATACTTAAAATATCTTCAGCTTTCGTACTAATAATAATAATTTTTCCGATTTTTGATATTTTTCGTATAAAAAATTAATATTTTTGACTTATATTTTAGTGGAGAGTTTTCGTACGCAAAGCTAAAAGCAAAAAGAGCAAACCGACCTGGTACTTATATTTTACGAGAGAGTGAAACTAAGTACAACGTTATTTATCTCGATGTTTGTGGACCAGATGGAAAGCCCAGAACTCATAGGATAGACCAGATGGGTCCAACTGACTTCATTTTATCAGAAACGATTAATAGGTTTACCTCTTTGGATCACTTGATAAAATCCCATCAAGATCCGGAGGGTCAATTATATCTAGGAGAATGTATAAGACCTTGTGAAAATGGTAAGCTAAAAAGATTTAATTAGACATTGAACTAAATTTCCTTTAAATTTCTGATAACACTTGTTTTTTTTTATATATTTTTTTAAATTTTTAATGTCAAGTTGCTTTTTTAATTTGCAGATAAATCACAACTATTAATTTGCGCTAAAGAAAATGTGGGATCAGACGTGATTGCAGACTGTGAATTGATCTCAGATTTGTTGAACAGAAGACCTGCCGTGATTCTACCTTCTGAAATAAGTGTTTTTAAGGCTCAACCTTTGCCTAAAAGTAGAGAAATTTCTGATGGAGAGGCTATTGCAGGATATTCTCCGCCGACTTCGGTTTATAGAGCTTTGTGGCGAATTGAAAAGGGAAAGAAAGTTGAAGTGGCTATAAAATTACTTAAAGATAAAGATTTTTCTACAGAGTTTACAAAATTAGCAACACATTGGGCCCAGTTGAAGTCTAAAGAATTCGTTCGGTGAGAAAAGAACTTGCAAAGAAAATATTTTTTAAGAGTTTTCGTCAAAATTAGTAATAATAATGAAATATATCGTACTTGCATATTATTTTTGGAATTCTTTGTTATTAGGGCCTTCGGATTGACCTTCGACCCTATGCAGGGTATGATACAGGAGTTTGTAAGCTCGGAGCCCCTGGATGCATATCTGCGACGTGAGACTCATACTGTTAAAACTGTACACCTGGTAGAAGCTGCCATTAATCTCGCTTATGCTGTTTTCCATCTTGTAAGTTACAAATTACATAATACATGAATATTTACAATAATTTTTCTTATTCTGAAGAAGAATATTAAATTTAATGGAATCGCGAAGAAGTGTAATTGCAATCTGTAAATAATTTTGCATTTTAGGTGGAAGAAGGTATTGTCCACGGTAAACTCAGATGTCGAAAACTTTTCCTACAAGAACATAGCGAAGAAACCTTTATAATTAAACTCACAGATCCGGGAATTATAAGATACAGATCAGACGAGTAAGTGAATAGTCCCCAAGAAATGCGATATAATAATATAATTATTTACAAAGAAATTATAAATAAATCCTTCAATTTATATTTTCAGCGTTCACTGGTTACCAGTGGAGTGTTATAGTAATCCAGAATCAGCGAAACGCAGTATGGAAGCAGATATCTGGGCCCTAGGTACTGTTCTTTGGGAGATTTTTTCACGAGGTGCAACGCTGCCTACGAATCTCAGCACAGATAACATTAAAAAGGTTAACTAAAAAACTTAACTTAAAACTGAACTAAAGCTTTAAAACTCTTGAAACTTTGGTAACTGCCGACAATCTATTGAAATTTAAAAATAAAATATCTTTTTATAGTATTACGCGAGTGGAAAACGATTGCCGATTCCTAAGAGTTGTTCAGCCGAAATCTACAAAGTAATGACCGACTGTTGGGAAGAGGACAAACGTGCGAGAAAGGGGGCACAAGCGATAGTTCGAGATCTTCGTCACATCAACTTGGCTGTCTACGGTTCAAGAAGAACTCACTTTTACTCTACTGCTCTTCCGAAATTGTTTACAAGTTCAAATCAACCTGATGATGAACTGTCTGAGTTAACGGAAATTGACTCTTCGTATTGTGAATCACGAGCTAGTAGTCTAAACACTGATAAAACCAGTTTGCATTGGGACGACACTGATGAAGGTAAGCATCTATTGGAAATTTTGAGCGTATTATGTCACTCAATATTCTTAATGTTTCCTGATTTACCTTATTCATTCATTTCAGGTGGTGCAGGAATTTTTGAAGGTCAATTTCCAGACATGAGTGATTTTGGTGCCTATCTCGATTATTATATGACAGATGCTGGAGTATGTGACACTGATTACTCTGGAGAAAATGGTTTCCTTGGTCAAATGCAAGGAATCTTTGAGTTGTCGACTGACTGTAATGTAATCCTTCAAGGAAGAATAGGCCAAGGGTTCTACGGGGAAGTCTACATGGGAATTCTTGAAAGAGAAAATTGTAAAGATTCGGAGCCGACACGGGTGGCAGTTAAGAAACTTAAAATGCGAACTGTCGAGGAGGACTTACGCGACTTCGAGAGAGAAATAAACATCATGAAGGTAAGTTTATCTTTTCTAGAGTTTAATATATTAGGGCTAAAACAAAAAATTAAATTAAAAAACATAGAGTATAAATTATTTTCTTCAATTTTTATTTATCACAGAACTTGGTAAACTGAAAGTCGTATTTCATTTTTGTTTTAGACTTTAAAGCATCCCAACGTAGTGGAAATTTTAGGAGTGATTTCTGAACCCGACGTCTGCCTTGTGATGGAATTTCTCAAACACGGTTCCTTGCAAAGTTACTTATCAATCCATCGCGAAGTTCTTAGTCACAAAAAACTTCTCAGTTTTGCATTAGATATTAGTACAGGAATGGAATACCTTGGCCGTAAGAACATTGTCCATCGAGATTTGGCGACGAGAAATATCCTCGTGGCAGATGAAAACACTGTGAAGATCAGCGATTTTGGTCTCGCTCAAAGAATGGGAAAAAACAATTATTATATTTTACAAACTAATAGGGATCTTCCCATTAAGTGGTAGGCTTTCCTTGGTTAAAAACGAATGGTTTGAAATAATGAAAGTCAATATTTAAAATTATATTTTATTATTTTTTATTATTCTAGGTATGCTCCTGAAAGTTTGCGAGATGGGAAGTTCTCGACGAAATCCGATGTCTGGTCCTTTGGAGTGACGATGTTCGAGATGTTCAGTTTTGGTGAGGATCCGAAACTTCCTGGTGATCCTACCAAAAGAAACAAATCTACAGAGGAACAAGGAACTGCAGAACTCTGGAGTGCCTTGGAGAGAGGAACGAGACTACCATGCCCTTTAAATTGCCCTTCAGAAATTTATGCGAAGTTGATGACTCCTTGTTGGGCTTGGGATAGTCACCTTAGACCGAATTTCGCGTCTCTTTGCATCCAAATTAGAGACCTGATCACTTATTATTAATTATTTGCTGTGCCATACACATTACAGGTAACGTTTTGTAAAATACGAGCTCTTTATTGAACACATGTTTTATATGTACACTGTGCAGTTTTAAAAGCGCATAATGGTTTCTTAGACCGAATACCTGACCTTCCAAAGAATGGAAGTTTGACTGATTGTATAAATTCAAAAGGGAAAAGTGCAAAATGGTACGATCTTGTATTATACATTGTAAACTATTTTGTACAGTATTATAAAGATTTTTCTCTTGCTTTGAGGACAAATAACATTTCCACCTTTTCTCAAATTTTAAAGTATTTTTATTTCTTTAGATTATTGATAAATTATTAAAGAGAGGGATTTGATGTATGTGCTGTAAATGAAGAAAGTCTGATAAATAGGAATATAATTAATTGCAAGTTTTATTACGTCGTCAAATAAAATGTGCAAGTTCATATTGAAAGTCTTCTCTTCAGTCTAGACACACATGGGTATACAATTTACGTAATTCGTCACATGCCAAATCATTAATTTACAATTTGTATTCCTTCAAGGATATCCTAATTAACATGGAATATTCGTTCTTGGAATTAAGACTTTGACGAAAAAGCTGAGCGTGCTGCCAGGCTAAATCTCCATTCCCTCCAGAGAGAATCGCGGTGAGATTAACTCGCACAGCTCCTTTCAAACTAGTCTCGAAATTTCTACAGTCTTCGTCTGCAATTAATTCAATTTCGCTATCTCTTTTAGGGTAAAACTTCTTGACCTTCCATCTAACGCTTGCTTCATGAAACGTTCCGATTGTGGTACTCAATTTTAAACTATCAAATGCTAGATCTGTTTCACTTATTTCGAAAGTCCAACTCACAAGACCTGATTCTTTTCCAGGTGAACGTGCAAGGTAAACCATTTTCCAATCCGGTTCTTCTTTCCGGAAAATCCCACCTTCAACTGTTTCCAGTCCAACTTGCCAAGTATTTCTTTTTTCGAGTTCCTTTCCATTGCTTTGGTTCCGTGCCTCGTAGACGTCTTCTACTACAAAATAACGCAACTCGTATTCTCGGACCCCAGGTGGAATAAGCCATTTTCGTGGCTCGTGTGATTTTACCTGGTTAAAGCAGAATAATATACACAAATGATTAGAAACAATAATTATTAAATTATTACTACACTTCTAAGTAAATTATACAGAAAAGAAGGTTATTAAGTACTAAAAGCAGCAAAAACCAAAATAATTTCTTACCTGTGTTTCACTTCGTGCTAATCTCCAAGCCAAAGACCCGGAAGTTCGCCCTTCGTAGTTATCCTGATCTTTTTCATTCAATTTTTTGCAACCTGGTGGTGCTGGTAACATGTCAACCAGTTCTAAAAGTCTGCGTTTAATGACATATTTTTTTCTAATTAAACTTAAAGAATCTTGTATCTGAGAATTGAGCTTGAATAGTACTTCCGCGAGGTTTTCCTCTGTACACAGATTCCTTCGTTTTTTCACAGATTCTGAGTCTCTCGTGTAGCGCCAGGTCACGTCTTGAACCTCATCTTTTGAATAGGCTATTATGTAAGATAGTTCCTTACCCCAACCCTTTTCGTACAACAGCGGACGATCTATTGAATTCTCGCAAGGATCTGCGTGGATCCATCTTTTTTTTGTTATAGACCAAATCTGAAAGAAAAGAAAATTCAGGATTAATTGCTGCAAATTAAAATTAGAAAGTATTGTTTTGTTTTAAGGATGAGTTTGAACTTTGATATGCATTGAAATATAATTTTATTGGGGAAGACGCAAATCAATTTTAAAATCCTTCTTTATTTTTTATCAACTACAGTCTTTTCGTTTTAAACCTAAAGCTTGGTTATTGAACTTTTGTGAACTAGTTTCTTTTATGGGCCCGAGCTTTAAAAGTACTTTTCCCGAGCTTTTATTACCTCAGTCCAAACGTGGTCAGTTTTATCAACTACAAGCCTCGCATCGTAACCAAGCGATCGACATAAGAGAGTGAATACATTAGCCCATTCACCACAACGTCCCTCTCGAGTCGATAACAATGGACTAGGATCAGTATATCGAGGAAAATTTACTTCACTTCCGCAGTTGCTGCATCTGGAATATAAAAAGCAAGTCAAGTGAACATAAATACCCTATTTTTTATGTACTGTATAAGGGATTCACACTCTGCCCCTGGGTAAATTTAAAAAAATTAATTAAAGGCTTTATTATTTAAAACTATGAACTTATGGCCTGTCTTTTTGATTAAGGAAGTTAAATAGCTCTCAAAGTATAAGTGTTTGTTTTAAGTTTGTTTCTGTTAAATAATACCTGTGCACTTCTATTCTGGATACACGAGAATCTGTTGAAGGTTCAATTCTAGCGAAGGAACATTCATTAAAACAAATGTTACACTGAGGACTGTTTACCCATTTGAAAAACTCATATTTAAACCAACGAAGTAATTCTTCTAAAAGCAGATCTTCTATCGTGAAATCTTCCTCGGCAGATGCTTCGTTGCCGCACTTATTTTCTCCGATTTGTTTTTTAATATCCCTTTAAAAGAAAGAAAAGGTTTTTTTTAGATTTAATTGAATTATTAAATTATATTTCAATATTATTCTAATTACCTTTGAATGCATCTCATTGTTTCCATTGCTCCGATTTCCAATTTCACCAGAGGTATAAGAAGTCTTGCTCTTTCTTGTAATTTCTGGTCTTCGTAGCGCAAAATGTTTTGGAAATGTCCTCTGATCTCGGTAAAAAACCTCTCTTCTCCCTGAAGACGTTTTTGTGGAGTCTGTTTTGACGTCGAAGGTATTTCACACTGACTAATCGATTTTTGTGGCTGGTTTTCTCTCTTTGAAGGATCGAGCAAGCTTCGCAGATCTTCGAGTAATGAAAGTCGTGAATCGACCGGCAAAGAAAAACCATCGTCGTTCTAGAAAATTTATCAATGAGTAATACGATTATTAATCACAATTTTAATAAGTTAATTCAATTTTTAGTATTTACTTAGTATACATTCTATATTTATATTATTATCAATAACTAATTAATTCTTTAATATTACTTCAATAAATCCAGCTTCAATTAAACATTCCATTGCTCCAGCAGCTGGTAGAAGTTTGCTTACAACAATGGGATTATTCAAACGAACTTTGCGATACCTCGCACTTGTCGGATACTTTAAAATATTATTGCACAGTTTTGATAAAATATTTCGAGCCTCACGTTGAACACTTTCTTCATTTTCTTCCAATAGTTCTAAACAGCGTTTAAAATTGCCACTCATTGTAGTAGAATTAAATTTAAAAATAATTAATAAATATTGTCAGTTTGATGATGTGACACAATTGACAATACACAATAGTTTACACGTCTCCTGATTTTAAAATTTTACATGCTGATTTTTTAGGATTTCGTTAGAAACAATAAAATTTATAAATAGTAGAACAATTGCAGATCTTTTATTGTCTTTCTGAATTTTTTAGGCACGGAATCCTCTTTTAGATGAAAGAAAAACGGAGCACTACAAGCAACGTACACAATCAGCTGTTTATCATCTGTGATATCACAACTCATCATGTCAAGTTGCATATGCATATATATATATATATATATAATATATAGGTATATATATATATACATATATGTATGTATATGCCGTATATGCTAAGAGAAAACAAGTAAGCCAACGTTCTAAAACGACAAGGCGGTTTATTTGAAATGTTTCGCTCTTGGCGACCAAAAATGATTAAATACTGAATATTTTCCGTTTTCAAGTATTCCAATTTTAATAATATTTGAAACTGTCAGGCTTTATTTATATTTTACTTTAAATTTTATATTTCTAGATGTATTTTGCTTAAATTAAAAATCGTACATAATTTTAAATAAAATTTAGTTCTAAGAAGTTGGTACTACTGTTTTTCCCTCGGTATGCGGCCATTTTGATTGTTATTTGTCCCGCGTTAGCGTAGTGTGTTCAAAACTTGCGTGGAAAATGTTGCGTTGAACTCCGAGATCTAATGCAAAAATGGATAGTTTTCGTCAGTTTTTATCTAAATTCAACTTTTTTTTAGTGTCGGAATAAGTAGTGATCAATATTTTGCAAAAACTTTAAAGTATCTAAGTCAATTTGTTGTGATTCTTGGTTGTCGGCGTTGTCGGGGTCGAAAGTTAAATTGATCGCATCATAGCGATTTTTGCAACAATTAACTATTTAGTTCGTGTTTCTTGCTCAAAAACTGGAGAAATTTTGGAATCAGCAACATATTTGAGATTCCAGTGGGTTTCAAGGACACTGTTTCACTTAAAGTGGAAGTGCTTTTATTTTTTCAATTCGTCAAACTTTTTCG
>JAUEJJ010000045.1:4209278-4223573 GCA_032164275.1 Synergus coniferae | reverse complement strand
ATGAAAGAATCTAAAATAAAAAACCAAACGGAAAACTACAATACGATTTAGATTTTTGAAACCAAGAAAAGTATTCGCGTAAGGGAACTGTGTATTGAAGGAAATCAAGAATGCTTTTCCATAATTTTAATTATAGTCCTACTTTTCCTTCAATGCAAAGAAATTGTTTGAAGGGTTGTTTTTTTAAAATTATTATTATTTGAACTTTTAGTAAAATAATCTTCAATCAATAATTATTATATTACAATTTGATAATTCTTTTTTGTCCAATATTAAATTTATCTTTCAAATAAATAGATAATTCGGAATTCAAGTTCTAATTTAACTTCTACAATAGTATTAAAAGTAAAAAGAAAAATTGCTCTCTATTTGTTTGCATGTAGCTCGTTAGAAAAAATCATTACTAATCTTTAGCCTAGGATGTTTTCTTTCAATGTACACCAGTTTATTTTATTCAGACGCAAAATCTACAAAATGTGTGTTCTGTGTTTGTATGTGTGTCTATTTTTAGCTTGTAGTTTTGCGCCTGATTTTTTTTATCAATTTTTAAAATGAATTAATTTTTTAGTTTGATATACTTGAACTATTAAAACACATTTTCTCATTTTCTAAAAGTCTAGTAGTTTAATTTTAAACAGTATTATAAATAAACGGTGTACAGTTTCAGGATTTATGTCTGTATTCTATGCGTGTGTGACACATGCCCTAACGTGGCTTCAAGCTCAGGTGCCGGATGAGTCCCGGGACGTAATCCCTAGGTTTAGGTTTTCATTGCACCGGGGCAGTGTGAATGAGAATCGTGGAGTGAATTTTTGACTGAGTGTGTTGGTATGATTGTTATTTTTTAATTTTGAGATATAGCTAGGGAGGCAGGTAACCTACTTCGGTATGAATGTTTATAATTTTAAGTAGGTAGCATTAGGATTCAATATCTTCCAATTTTTAGAAGATATTCCTTCCTAAATTATTGGTACTCTGGTGTACAAATAATTTTTTTAAGAACATGGAGGGTGTAAAAGTGAAATTTCGTACCGAATCGAAACTAGAGGACAAGTCAAAAAACCGGGAAGTTTCTCAAAAATAGAGAAGCTTCGATAATAAAAAGAGAAATTTTTAACTTTCTCTGCAAATATTGATAAAATTCTGCTATGAACAGCCATTTATTCACTAATAAATTGCTGTTAATAGTTTGATTATGCCACTATGTTGATTTCCGTCCATTTTCTTGTAATTGCTTTATTGAATAATTTATATATATGTATTAAAACACACATATTTTGCGATCTTAAACATGGTACTATTTTACAAATTATTTATTAAATAGTTGTAAAGTAATAAAATTGTTTTTAGCTCGTATAAATATTAAGAACATAATATGATTAAACATCTTAAAAACACTATCCGACCCTAAAAAAATATTTTAATTTTTAAATATTCATAAAATATTTTTAAATATAATATTTTTTGGCTCGTGACAATGTTTAAAATATTTAAATTTATTTGACTACTTAATGAAAATTTACCCATTTTACAAATGACCCACTCAATCGAGAATTATTTACCCACTATTTGTCCATTTGCCCATTTTTTAAATATTACCCAACCTTTAGGAAAATTATTTCTAATTTCAAAATATTGTATACCTATGTATACCCACGAAAACCTTATCAATTCCATTTTTGTGATAGGCTTGCCACTTTATTGTTATTGCCTTTTAATGATATGTAATTTCTCCAACAGCAATTTAATTTGATAAACTAGACTGTGAGTAACATTTATAATGTTTTGTGGTATTACAGTTTCGTATTGTTCGAATTACATCAATAATATTCTTCTCCTAAATTTTCAGAAACACAGATTAGATTTTGACAATCTACAATATCTTTTAGTAGAAGAGCGAGAATATTTTTTCAGATGAAAAGGTGAGCACCATATCATAAAAATGAAATGAAAATAACAAAACTAATAAGGAACGTCGATAAAAACTAAAGAAATCTAAATATTCTAATGTTTAAAAATTCGGGAATCAATTTATCGTTTTCGGAAATGATAAACTTGTTTACCAGTAAGTAACACTACTTAGTTGTTTGTTTTTGGAAGATTGAATTGCTTTTAAAATTGAGGTGGACGTATTCAAATAGACAAAGTTGTGAATAGTTGCCAGATGTTCTTCTCTAATTCTCTTCGATTTTCTAAAGTGGAAACTTAAGTCGTGAAACTGTACTAAAGTGTAATAATGATAATTACCTCACGAAGTCTGCTGATATATACAGAGTTGTAATTAACGAGGAAGTATTCCACCAACAATTATTTTACGACAAAATTTCTAGGATCACTTGCAATTAAAAGTTTTCTTTCGTACTACTTTTATAGAACTGAATGATATACTAAGATTGTCGGTAAAATATCAAAATCTAAAGTAAATTTAGAACATTTTCAAACATTAAATGTTTTATTATATTTTATAATATTATTGGATTTTTAATTAACTTTATGATTTTTTAACTATAATTATTGAACCATCAATGCTTTATTTATAATTCTTATGGTTTATTAAAATAAAGTAAAATAATCATTAAAGTATTTTAAATGACAAATACTAGCTCTTTGCTTAATTTATATTGTACTATTTTAATGGAGTTTCAAGTATGATACCTATTAAATTTACTGAAAATATTTGGACAGTTCCTCTTAATTACAATAGTGATATATTAACAAAAAGGTTTTTCTATTGGTCTAAACGAGGAGAATAAATTTCAAAAGTTTTTATAACATTTTTAGTATATTTTCTAGAACAAACCAGCCATAAATTTTGTTTACAAAAAGTTTTACGAACTATTACCGGCCATTACTTCCATACAGAAATTACTTTTGGACTTTAGTGAATGTTCATGGGTCCAGTATCGTGTGTATAGTAATTCTCCTGAGTGTTGTCACCATGTTTATAGTCAGAGTGCAACCCACCGAACTATTGCAGTTAAAAACAAGTAGAGTCAGATATTTAATTAACATTCTCACTCGTCAATACTTTTGTGAAATTGAAATTTCTGTAATTTGCATTGTTCTGGAATTTTAATTTTCGGTAATTATTTTTCGGTATTTTTCCACATAATATGACGAATGTTTAAAGGAATATTGCCAGTATAATTGAAAGCTTTATACCCCTGGTTGAATGTATTAAACATGTAGCTGTTGTTTTTATGTAGAAATAAGGTAGAAGGAAAAATGTGTATTGATAGAGAAAAAAAAAATTCTGTGGACGTCTGACGACGTTTCTTATACTAAATGGGGTTGTATTTTTAAGACCAGACTTTTATTCTTTACGCCACTATAAAAGAAAAAAAGAAAAGATACTCTGTACTATACGTTCTTATGACAAAGCATGGTATATGTGTAACAAGTACCTCCAGGGATTACAATGCAGAGCATTTCTGCTCGCAAGTCGATTACCATAAAACTTTTTAGACGTGTAGAAAACTGAGAAATAACAGAAGCAAGTCTTTTCTGCAGTTATGAAAATTTGTTTACAGAATTTTCGCCACAAGAGACACTAGTTTATTTAACCCTTGGGAGTTAAGTTCAAACTAGGTATGATGCATTCGAAAAAGATTTGACAAGGAAAAAACGAGATCGATATTTTTTCTCGACTTTCTAGAAAAAATATATATGCTCTTGTCTTGACTGTGGTAGGACTCTTTTTAAGATTCTCGACATGTCGAACAAGGTCATACAGAACTTGTAAACACTATTGTGAACTTCAGTACATATTTATGTCTTTTAGATAAATAATTTTAACAGTAACGTAACTTCTAGTCTCAAAATTTTCCGCGATAAAAATTTTAAAGACAGTTATAAAAAATGTGATGAACTGTGAAATAATAAAATGTGATTGGGAATTTCATTATTTTATTAATTAATGTTTATCACATTTACTGTTTCGAGCTTTTAGTAGTTCGGATGTTATTTTCCTCTTATTACATGAAACGAAAATTTACAACATGGAAATACCTAACTTATTTGTATAAAATTTATATTTCACACTTCGATAAAATCCAGAATATTGCTGGCTTGATCTCGACTTTTCTTGACAATTTTAAGATGTTCAAGCATTTCAAAATTTCAAGAATTGACAAGCGAAAATCGAGTTCTTGTCTTGTCGTGCATCACTAGTCCGAACCTGCATTCGAACTTTTGTTTCTTCAACTTCCTGAATTGAAAGAACTAAAAATATTTTTTAATTTAAATTATTATTTTGCTCATAATTTGAAAGTCTAGAGTTCGAAAGTGGTGACAATTATTAGAGGATATCATGTTTAAGTTTGTCGTTTTTTTAATCTCTAAAAGTCTAATTAAAGTTTGTTTTAATTAACATTCAATTATAATGCTAGAACTTTAAGCAGCTGAGAATAATTTATAGTGTACACTGAGATTTAGGTTACATCTGCTAATCAGTATATCGATCGGTATTGTGAGCCTTACGATATGTAGGACCAAATTCACCCCTATTGAAAATTGCTACATAGGACACTGATTTGCGGCTCTTTGTGCACTAATCTTGTGTTGGCTGAATAAGAGAGTATCCACATCATAACACACGCATAAATGTGTATGATGCACAAACTTGAGAGTTATAGTTTTCGACATGAAAAATTTCTATTAAATTTGTTGTTTAATACTTATAAGTTTTAAACACCCTTTTTTAAAATTAACCATCATTTTTTGAGCATCGTGCTAGTATCAGAAAAAACAAAAAAACAATATGACATTTAATATTCATTTAAACCTGTTTTTGTGTCAAAAATAGTACTAAAAATTATACTAAAAGTTATACTAAAAGTGATCCTAAAAATGGTTCTAAAAATTGTATGAAATCGGGCATCAAATTGAAGTTGGTCTATTTTGTTCGGTGAACCTTTTTATACCGAAAATCGCCATAAAATGATACTTTTTTTTTACTAGTCAACTGAAATGATATATGTATGAATTAACATAAAGTTATTCCTACTATAAATATAGTTTTTAATTAATGAAGAATTATAATCGGAAATTGCACTGGTGGAGTAATATTACTGCAATATTTTGTGCTTTTAGGACATTTTGTATTCATCGATTTGTAATCACGTACTGTTGATCGTTATTCGGGTTTCTGCGATAATGAATTACCTGTGTCAGCACAGCATTTCGTATATAGCGTATACGTGACGCAAATGGATGTGCAGTAGGTACGGCTTGTGTTAGTCAGACAGCCTATTCATTATTTTGATGCTCGGATTTGTGGTTGAGACTTTAACGCTACTATCGACTTGAAGACGTTTCCATTAAATTAAGGAGAAGCGCTATTTCGCCGACTAATTTATTATACTTTTTTTTTCTCCTTTCAAGATCCTTTTTTTTTTACATATTTTGAATTTACAACAAATTATATTATTCTTTTTTTTCCCCATTTTTGAGATCTAACACATTCCTTTCAAAAATATTAACATTATGGGAAAATAAAAGCATAGGCTTCTTGAGGGATCTTGTGTGGTTGCCTGCAAAGCTTGCATAATCGCATAAAGTAAAACTTAAACCGATTTATGCTCAGCTTGTGTATTAGAGCGTGATCAAAACGTGGTATTCGAAGATAACTCAGCAACGTTGTATTTATAGATCTTCCGGGAAAGAAAATCCTATTGTCACTCTAACAAAAACATCAGCTGGATTTACGCCAACCACTTACATCGTGCAAATAGTACTTTATTATCACTCCTGCACGAGAATGCAGTCAATGTAACTATTCTCGGTTTCATCGGTGAAAAAGAAAGTTTTCGAGATTCACCTCTCGACAAAACCAATTTTTAAATTTCCCGTGTCTTGTAAGCGTCGCAACGCTTCAAATTCACCTAACCTGATCTTGTTATACATACAAAGTGTACAAGTACCATACATAGATATATAGATAGAGCTTTATTATCACTCAAGTTGCAAGAATGCAGCCAGTGCGAGTGGCTTTAGTATATTTTTATCGACTACTCGGTGAAGTAAGTGAGCTCACGAGCTTAAAGAATCAGCTTTTCAAAAAATCGACTCACTGAATGATTTTTCAACTTTTGCACCGTTGAGTACAGAGCGTTTCGCATTGGCATCACGTGGTTAGCACTTTATTTTCGTAGCGTGAATGGTCAGAATGCTGAATTCCTTCTCGAAGAATTCGGTTCATGGCTGGGAAATTGTCGGAACTATTTTACGCAATTAAAGTTGTTGATGTTCTAAACCTGTTTAATCAGTTGCAGATGCATT
Source organism: Synergus coniferae (assembly GCA_032164275.1). Lineage (NCBI taxonomy): Eukaryota > Metazoa > Arthropoda > Insecta > Hymenoptera > Cynipidae > Synergus > Synergus coniferae. Next base: position 4,217,294 of record JAUEJJ010000045.1, on the reverse strand, counting down.
GATGAAACTTTGACTGATTTAATGAATGCAACACTTTCAAGGAAACTTTTAATACTTCTAAAACAAATAATAATAAAAAGATAAATTGCAATGCTCTAATATTAAGGTATTAGGAATTGTGAGAATGTCTACTTGTTAAAAAATGAGAAAAGTATAGTTTTTAAATCAATTTTAATGTTGCAATGGAGCAAATTACGCATGTTGCGTAATTCATATCATTATAATTAAATGATGATAGAATTTTTTAAAAATAAACATACTGAAAAATATAATCTGATTTAGATTCCAAATGGTGCTCTAGAAGTCTATAGAAAGTAATAAAGTCCAAACTTGATCCAATCTGAGTTGAATCAAACTTTTTCATGTTTCACAAGATAGATTTACAATAAAGCTATCTAAACTTGAAAACTTTTTCTTGCAAGGAGAGTTTCAGTGTAACGATGGATTGAAGATTGAATAGATTGAGCATGGAATTCATCTGTCGACAAGAAAACTTTTACAATAAGCAGCTTGTTCCTAAGTTTTTTAAAATTCAATTTTCCTTTTCTAATCTTCATTTGTTTCTTTAAACGAGAAGTTTTTAAATATTAAAATGAAATGGCGAAAGTGTTGCATTTGTAAATGAATTTCAAAGCGAATACAACGACCAAAATAAATATTCACTCTTCAGTGAGATTTTCCTCGAGTTTTTTGGTCAGATAACAGAATCGTTAAAAGCGCTCGTTGAAGCGCACTCCATTTAACCAAAAAGTTCCACAACTAAGCTCACAATTCTTCTGATGGATTTAGCATAGTTTGCAAAAAATCTTTCTCTCTTTTATGTTTTAAATTTCCGCTGAATATGTTCTATAAAATTCACCCGAATGACTACCAATTTTTATTGACTTGGAAATATAAAGTATTAAAATACTGAATAATATTTTAGGGATTTTCTGCAAGTGTACCAAATTATTTGGGATTTGAATTTTTTAAAATAGAATTTCCATTGTGGACGAAACTTAGTTAAGTAGATTTGATCGAATTTAAATCTTATATAGAAGATTTCAATCTGATTAGCAATTTCTCATGTAAACTAATTAAGTTTAGGTTTCTAGTTTGTTTTAGGTAATCTTACATTGTAAATATACTTTAATTAAACATGGAATGTAGACTTAGTTCGTGAACTGATTTGAAAGTTTCAAGAGTGCATATATATATTTTAGAATATGTACTATTTCGAAAAGGGCGCACAGATACCTTTGCAAATTTGATTGAAGTCCTGGTTCAAAGTCGATCCATTTATGTCGAACATCACGGATAAGAGGTGAAAACCACGACCATCGATATCGTTTCAAATGCAGCTTTGATTAAATTTGCAGTAAGTGAATTTCTTGCGCCTTTAGTTCCTTTTTTCTATTGACGTTGCACTGAAAGCATCTGTAATATATTGATACATTACGCCTTTCAAGATAAGAGCTATAAAATTAATATTTAAAAAATTTGTTTCTTTCTTCATAACTATTTTCCATTTCTGTATTTATTTGAGTCTTCCTTATATTATTTCCAAACTTTTCGATAAAGTTTCATCATTTATATACCAGTCTCTCTTTGAAACTCTTCAAAAATTCGAAAAAAGACTTTTGTCGTTAGTTATAAATATTTCATCGAATTCCATCTACGAATCGCATGTAAATTTCACCGATTTATTTTCATGGAAATTACTGTATGTAATATGTATATTTCATACGTATGTTTTCTTTAATTTTTAAAGAAACACCTCGATTTTTATTTCAGCACTGAAACGAATTTATGTAGATAAATTGTTCCTTAAATCTCCTGGACGGACTCGTGACAATATTTGCAGATTTTATTTTTATAAAAAACGTGAATGGCAAGTTTATAGAAAATAAAAACAATGTGTGTCAGGTGAAAATGAAATGGGAAGCGGAAGTAGCGCGAAGGCAAACAGGGATAATTTATTTAGATTGATGTCGTAAGGAAAAAGAAAGGGGTAGATAAATATTCGTGAAGTGGAAGGAAGGTCGCAATACTGAAATGGAAGAACGGAGTGTGCGCATTATGTGTGTGAAAGAGTAAAGGAGAGAGTAGTTTGCTTTACACGAATGATTGGTCCGTGACATCAATTGGGTGTAGGAACGTGTGTGTACGATCAGGTTATAAAAGAAATGAGGAAAGTGTGATGTTACCACCATCGTAACCGTTCCATCTGGATCCTCGACCATTGGTAGGGCTGAAGGCTGTGTATGTAATGAGGTATATAAAACATAGAACTCTCAAGTATAAGTGTTATAGGTCGTAGATATATGATATGCTTATAACTTTAAGTAAAAAACGTAGCTTGACTGAATATAGTGTCTTACTAAAGTTCACTTTCCCTACTTGGTCTGACACAATAGCTTCAGTAGAATCACATTAAGTAGAAAAGGTACAAATGGGCTAGACTAAATAAATAAGAGGTTCTTAGCCAGGGAAGATATAAGTAGAAAGAGTAGATAATGGCAAGGCGAACTATATTTGCATTTTCCTGTCGAGTTTTATTAAGTAGAAAAGATGAGCCGGGATAAGACATATTGTGTGAGTTTTTTAAATGATGGGATGTGACAGCTTAAGTAGGAACAGTATATCGTATAAAGAATGTGAGAGTGAGTATAAGACATCTGAATATTCATTTAATAAGATTCCGCAAACTTTGTCAGCTTGTATAATATCTACCTGTTTAAAATTAAATCAAAATTTCCGAATTAAAGAAGTACCTAGGGAAAAAATTTTGCAATTATTATAAGTGAATAAATTTATTGCTGAGGTAGATAAATAAAAAGTATAAAAAGGATATATATTTTCTGTGATAAAAAGGATTATGGATCCAGATAGTAGAAATTCGTTCCCCTTCGTTACAGCAGAAAAACATATCTATTATATAATTCTATATCACAGAAAAAAAAACTGCTAGGATTTTGTTTTTCTGGGTGAATTGAATGGAAAGAATTGTTTGCATCAAAGTATGTTTAGTAATATTTTTTTTAATCTCCCCACTCAAACTTATAACTTTATAAAACAATATTGGCAATTGAAATACATTGTTCAACTTGCAATTATGATTTTTAAAATTATTAATAAAATCTTATTAATACGAAAGCAGAAACCTTTGAAAATGTTAATACAAGGAATTTAATTACAACTTGTACTAATAACGCTAAATTGCTATAACATTTAATATTGACACGCTTTCCAATAATTATAAACAAATAACAATTAGATTGTTTCTAAACTCTGCCTTTGATCGTTTAATTTCGGTTATCAACGTTCTCGTATACATATTAAGTATAGATATTGTCTCGCTGATTAACACTGCAAGTTCTAAAACAAGTTTCCATTGTGCCACACAGAAAATGCATCCTTGGTTTCCATTTTGTTTTGGCTCTTCTTCTTACAAACTGAAGTTTAATTTCCAAATTGTTTAACAAAGATCTTAGAATTAGGTCTTCTTCAAATTAGATCTCCTTAGAATTTGAGTCTAGGGCACAACTAAGCTATTCAGACTTTATATTAAGTGGTACAAACTTCCATATTTAAGTAATTCCTGAAACTTGAAATTCATGGAGCTTCCTTAGAATAGACATGAAACGAGCAAAAGATTTCATCTAAGCGGAACTAATATTCATTTCTCATTAAAACGTACAAATTCGAAATACATACCGAGATTAAAGAATTGGAGGGATTTTTAAGTATCTATTAATTAATTTAACAAACAAGTATAATATATAATTATATATAATATATATAATATATATAATTCATGCAAATTATGTATGTAAATGGAATTTACGTTATTCCGCAATCATTATGCAAACCAAAATTGACATAACAAACTATTGTGTTTAGCGTTGTATACCTATTTATTGAATATCATTTCCAAATGAATAAAATTAATTTACCATAATATAGATGTTTCCTACATTTAACTTTGAGAGTAAATATAATAGCACAAAATAGCACTAAAATATTTTTTTCAAAACAAAATTCCAGTTTGGTAAGATAGAGCAATAATTGTATTTTAAACTTAATGTAAGCTGTAGATATTGAGAGCATATTTGAATTAGTAATTTTTCATTTTAAATAGTCAATTGAGGTAACTTCTCCTGAAATAGCTGACATCCATGTATGTGACATTCTAGATTTTTAAATAGGATATATAGCTTTCAGAATAAGTTTAACTTTATTCCCTTTAAAAATGTCTTCCGGTATATATGTTCACTAGAACCTTGCATTAAATTTGCACCACACTCAACGCTCTTCAAGAAATCTCTCCATTCAAGTAGTAAACTCAATTATTAGTCAGACGCCCACAAAACCTTATTTCAATCCTATTTCCAATTCAGAATACCTACTTAATTCGCTTCTTTATAAAGTTTAAATCCAAATCCGGTAAATCCTAGAGATAATTGATTACATCTAAAATTACTACATAAAAAACAGATAAAACAGTAGAAAAAAATATTAACTTAAGATGTTTTTCTCAATCTTCGCTCTCTGGATTTTTATCTGATATTTTTCTTCCCTTAAATTGTCTTTGATCAACAAAATTGTGACGTTATTTAATAAAGCTCATTAAGAAATCCTTCCCTTTAAGTAGTAAGCCCAATTTTAGTCAGACATAAATAAAAAGCTGTTTTAATCTAATTAATCTAAAATTCTCTGACTTCTTACAATTCTGCAGTAAGTTTACATTACCTGAAATGAAAAAAAAAATATATAGAAAAAAAAAAATATTTTTTAAATCTTTTATCACTGGATTAATTTACTTAGTGTTTTTCTTTTAGTTTGCCCTTCAGCAACTACGTTCACTACATGTAATTGAAAACACACAACGTATTTTTTTTCGTTTGCTCTACTCTGGAAGCAATCCTTCCATTTAAGTAGTGAACCCAATTTTTAGTCAGACGCAGAGAAACCCAAAATAAGGAAAATAACATAGACAAAAGTTTGAGCGCTTACGACACTGTAGGGGGTGGCAAGAAAACCGGTGACTTAAAGCGCCTGCGCTTGCGTTTGCGTCCCTCTCCCGCTTTCACTCCTCGTTTCCAATATTACCTATATCGGTTGACGGGAACTCACACTTTGTCGAATTTCGCATCAGTGCGCTCAGAAGTCTCGTCCGAGCAACAAAACTCGGATACTCCCCCCTTCGGTTTTTCCCTACCGTCCACTATCCTCGCGATATCAACCGGTCTTTAGGGGGCAAACAATTTACTTCAAAAATAAATCTGTGTCTTAATTTACTACTCACACCCGAAAATATTTTTTCTCATCCTCTGACATTTGCTCCGATTCTTGTCACTCATAATTACGTATCCTGGAATGAAGGAAACGGAAAATGTACTTCTCCAAGGGGGCGGTCGGGCTCCTTTGGAATTTTCTCTCACAAAAGTGGAACTTCAAAGAGGGTAGTGATGCATGTAATAACATCGTTGACGAAGGTGTGACGAACGTATTTCAAAGTGCGGTCTTTGATAGAGTAAATAATATCGTTTAAAGTGATTATCGTTTCCTTAAGGATATTGTCTTAAAAGATAGTACATTATACTATTTTGTCGGAAATTGTTACATGGATAATATTACACTATTGGATCTTATACTAGATGTTATATTGGAAATATTGTAAGATTTTATTGGAAGATATCACGTGACAATCTTGGGATTACACGTAGTGATTGAAACGTTCAGAGTGAATAAGCTGATCTGGTAATCTGTGACAAGTGGTACTTGGAGGTATTAATTAATTAGCTGTCGAGAGATGAGGGATTGTGAAGACTGGGTTTAACTGAAGATTTTCGAGGATCTCTCGAATACTGTGAAAGGAGAGCAGACGAGGATGATGCAGAGTTGGTGGTCGGGAAGAGGATACTTTAAAAAATGAAGGGCGTCCTGTTGGCTTTGAGTATATTCTTTGCGGGTAAGATTTCTTTTGAGCGTATTACCTATGTGAAAAGAAAGTTCAAGTCCAATTGATGCTGCGGATCTTCTTCCCTGCGGGTCTCTGTTTACTTTGCTGATTTGAGTGCATGGAATTACGTGCCACTGACTGCGTTCTCCATAATGTAATTCGGTGCTTTTACGGAATTCAGTTACATTTGGGGATAAAGAAGTTTTTCGGTTTTTCAAACTTCGGCATCTTGAAGAGATTAAATTTGTTTTCTTGCTATTCTTGGAAAGGAACTTAGTTTCTGTTGGCGAACGTGTTTTCTTTATATTCTTGGAAGGAGGACTCAATTTGAGTAGGTACATGAATAAAGATGAAAATGTATACTTAGGATCTAACATTAGGCATGTAGGAGAAATGAAACTTGGAAGAATGGGATTATTATTTTTGTCTGAATTTCCTTTTTAAGGAGTTAATGTTTTTGAATGCTTATATTAATAAGATTTCATCTGCAGTGATAGTTTATTTGATTCGGTGATAACAACAATAGTTAATATGAAGGGAAAATGGATTTAATTAGTATTTGTTTGTTAAGTAGCCTTTAAACAACAAATTGAAAAAAAGTCCGTAATTCATTATGAAGTAAGCTTGTACTTTTTACGCTAATTGTTTTTTAAATCTTTAAGACAAAGTTTCTTGTAAAGCTAGAAAAGTAGCACAAAGAGGAAAGCAATTTTTACTGAATTATATGAGAAGCTGCTTTATTGTAATGCCAAGGAAGTTTTATACAGAGAATTAAAATTTGTGAATATTTTACAAATGTAAGTAACCTTTTTGTTGGAATTTTTCCAAGGAAATGTTTCTCTGTAGAAGAGTGGGTTTTATCATACGTGTTAAATGTTTTATGCACACACGGTAAAATAAATTTCTCAGTTTATCTGCTTTTCTCTTTATAAGTTTTTTCGCTTTATTCTTGACATTTTCCTCTCAAATATTTGAATTATAAATCAGGTTTTATTAATGAAATTTGCATAAACCAAAAAAATATAAGCAGAACATAAATTCTCATTATAGTTGATGTTTATTTTAGAAAAACTGAAATTTTAATGTCAGTAAATTCACTGGAAGAAATTTTTGTATAGAAATTAGTAAACATTTGTTTTAATTATTGAGTAATTAATCCTTGGTAGCGAATATATTAAAATTTTTAATTAAAATATTAGTCTGGAAATCCGCGTTATAGTTTCAAACAATAAAAAACCCGTATTATGAAAATAAAGCGTATTTCTTTAATTTTTTTAGCATTAAAGTTAAGTCTTCGTAGGTTGTCACCTTTGTTTACAGTTGTACTTTTGCACTACAGTTTCCCTCTTAATTCACAGAAGAAAAGTTTTAAATTAGATTATTCAAAACTTTGTGGCACACGGCAAAACTTTATATACCCACCTTGATGATTAAATGCAATAAAACTTTTTGACAGTGTTGATTAACTTTGAAAATCTAGAGAAATTTTGTACTACCTTGTAAAAAGTTTTCATAAAATGTTAACTTTATTAAAATGTTAGTGAAATTTCTTTTCTCTCTTCAGTTACAGCTAATCAGATTGGCATAAATTTTTTATAGCAGCTACAGGTTTTTGTGGTTAACAGTTAATTTCTGATATTTACCAATGTTTCCAGAAAAATTATTTATGCGGAGTTTTGCAAACGAAATAAATATGCATGAATCAAATAAATGTTTAAACAAAACACCAGATTTTCCAGTAATTTACTTTTCATATAACAGGCTTCATATAAATTATAAAGATATTAAATTTGTATGATGACTGGAAAAATTTAATAATTAGTGCATTCAATTATCAATATTTAATGAACTTTTAAAAGAGGAAACAAATGTTATCGGGAATTCAACAGTTTTCCAATTTCCCAAAGCAGAGAAAAAAAGTTGGCAATGTAATTAATCAATTCAATGCATCCTTTTATCGCCAATTGTAAAATAATTGATTTATTATTCAATCGAAAATTACGGGATTGGTACTTACAGTAAAAGTAAAGAGAAAACAATAAATTACGAACAATTTTATTTTTTTAAGCACT
>JAUEJJ010000045.1:4144707-4172936 GCA_032164275.1 Synergus coniferae | reverse complement strand
CCTACAACTAATTTAAAACGGATTCGGTCACCATACATTTTTTTTAAGTTTGGAACATTTCCTTTTAATTAATTTTTTCTCAATTTTTTTGAATTCCTTTGATTGTTCTACATTGTACTCTAACTTTTTTAACAGTAGTGTAAAAAGCGGCACCGATTTCTGAGTCAATATTCCCTGTTTAGAACTCTAGTCCTGACAACAAAAATAAAGAATGGGACCCGAGTTTATAGAGGTAAATCAAAGTTAATTCGCGAGCGCCGAAAGCAGGTAGAGAGCCTCTTGTGGGGAACAAAGTGGCTGATTTATGAAGTAACCTACATTTTTAAGAGCGTTCTTAGTGAGATTGGAAATGTCTGTTCGTCCTGTGTAAGAAGGGCTAGGGGGTGAAGGCAAAGTGAAGGAATATGGAAGGAGAAAATAAAAGAGTAGAGCAGCAATCGAATGGAGAAAAGAATTCCCGATATTCCCATCGGCCTGTTATTGACTGACGATATAGATAAAGCGGGGTTGTTTTTCTTTTTTGCAGGGGAGCATCCAGCGGCAATGCAGCACGGAGGCCAACTCAGGCTAGGGAATCCACCATTTGTGATGCTCCTGGCTTCGATGCTGGCCTTCCTCAATTATGGTCACTGAACCATCTCAATTCATTTTAGGGTGACGTGACACTATTGGCACTACTGCCCGCTGTTCGCTATCAGGTGGTCTGGTGTCCCGCTGATATTGTCTATAGTTAAATTGCCCTGTGCGAATAACTCTCGTCCGCATTTTCAGAAAAGAGTCTTCTCGTCCTCGTTTCAAGTCCAGAGGAAAGTTTACTCGGCAAGGAAAATCCCCGATTTATCGACTTTTAACAAATCGAAAAGTCTAGCCAAGCTGGAACTCTTAGACCTCAGAAAGAAATATAGGAAAAATTATATCTTCATTTAAAAAAATGAAGAGTCTTTTGCAAAGTTGGATGGCAAAAAGACTCTTGGAACTAAAAACTAAATTGAAGGGGTTCGCTGATCAACTTTCAACTTTGAGAAGTTGAAACTACAAGTTTTCGTGAACTTTACCCTATTTGCAAGTAAGGTTTTGCTCAAGAATGAACGAAGTTTTATAAGCTTATTTGTTCCCTTTTATGAAGAAAGCGTTCAAGTGGATTGAAAAATATTTTATACATTCTTCAGAATATCTTTGATAAAATCCTTCACTCCCACTTTAGAAACAGCATATCAAAAATAAAGTTTCGTTAATTGTGTTCTAGCTGCTTCACACATTATGCACCATTTTTCTTTAAACTTCAAACTTATTATTCATTTATTTTTAATTTTTAAGGATAAATATTTTGCCCATAAGTTTTATCCAAAATAAGTTTTGATACGATACTTGTATAGCATTAAAGGAAAGATTTTTCCGAAGATCCTCAAATTTAAAATCAAAATATAAAACTTAGGATGACTTTATTAATACTAAATTAAGATTGAAAAATTTGTGGCACTGTTTTTCAAACTTTCACAACTCTTCACATATCTCAGAAATAATTCCATATTCACAGAACGTTTTAGACGAAAATCCGGTTCGAAAAATAAAAGTGTCACATAAAAGGGAACAACTTTGAGAATATGTCATTGAAAATTCGACAAATTTGCTGCGGTGTCTCTTTATAGTGAGGTTTTATTGCTGATCTAATAAAAAATTTTACTGTCACCCAAATTCCTTTGTCGCAATAAAATCTCTGTCTAGATTCACACGAAAATTTGTCTCAGAGTAAGAATATTTTACTGCGTTTCAAATGCCACAAAACTTTTTAAGTATTAACTGAAATTATGGAGATGATTTTCATATCAAATTGAAACGACCAATTTCATCCCTATCTTTAATTTACTTCAAGAATCTTGGTTTTAAATATCACGATGGAATAATGAAATTTTGATAAAAAAAAGTGGCTAAGTGTTTCAGCTTTGCTAGTAGTCTTTTTAAGAATCTTCAGGCTCGTAAAGATAATTTAATTTTTTAAGATTAACGAATTTTTCGATAAAATTAAGTAGCTAATCATTAAGTAGATAATAATAATTTCTAATTTAAAAGATATCTTTTCAAGATGTGAAATTATTTTTTCTAATTCGTTTTATATTTTATGAATTTTTCTACTCGACGATTCGATTGTTCCACTTGAGTACTATATCTTTATTCGCCGCGTGACTCGTGCACAATCTTGTAGACAATTATAAAAACGTGGTAAAATGTGAGTGGAAAATCGTTGTAATTTCCGGAACTACGTGAATCGAGAGAGTTACGCCACGCGAGAACAATTTAGATACCGTTTATCTTTGTAACTACGAGTGTAATTTGATTTTCGAACTATTGTTAACTGCGGTATACGATGATTAATTTTAAGTCCCGGAGGTGGTTGTAGGAGATTGAGAATTGTACAGACTGACTTCTCCGAGATCGTCCGTTTGATCATAAAAATCTTTGTTCCTGAAGAAAGTGTCTTTTTTATCTCTACGATCTAATTTCCATCGCTTATGATTCTGTTTGGTATTCTTTGTTTATCTTACGATATGTAACAGAAAATTATCGATCGATTAATTTTTTTACACAAAATATGTTTTTTCAATGAAGATTTCTTTGGAGCATATTGAGATTCTTAAAACTGATCAATTTTTTTTAAATAATGCATTCTTTTCAGTCATTTTCGATATTTTTCTTTTATCTTTATTTTTAATTTTTTTCAGGCTTCCCCAATTAATTTCTGTTCTGCTAGGCTCAATAGTTGATAAGGTGCTGGAATCGATGAAGAAGAAATAGAACAATGGTAAGCATAAAAATTTATATTTCCATTGTAAGAAATTATTTATTATATATAACTGATTCGCGCTATTTTACTCCCCCCCAGTCACCCTCTTCTCGTTAATAGATTCACGGATACATTTTTTACTCCTAGAATCATAGAACGGTACAACACTTAAAATTAATTTATTTGTGAGATGAAACGTTATAGCGATGATGATGAATTTACAACATCTTGACCTCTTAAAAAAGTAGGACTTAAACTGAAATTAGGTACCGAGCTTTAATGAAAATCAGGGTTAAAAGTTCGACTACTATAAACTTTCGCCATGAAATTTTCCACTGAGGAATGCAAAATCTAATGTAATTGCTTGTACTTTAGTGCGTATTATGAAAGTTCTAACGAGCTTTTGCGGCGTGTATTCTCGTGCAGTATTTTGTTGCAAGTTTTAAGCACATTTTAGTTTCGCCACAAAGATAAAACTATAATTTCTTGGACGATTGCTTGAAGATTGGTATTATGCATATGTAAATTTCCTCATCGAATTTTTTTTATATTCTGATGGTCTGAATTTTCAAAACACATTTTCAAGGCTATTTCGATCGTAGGAATTTATGTGAGAAATTCGCCTCGAGCAATTTTTGGATTTTTCCTAAAATGTTGCACGTCTTAGAAATTTCTCACTTGCCTTATATCTCGGGGCTTCAAGAAATAGTCGAAATTCCTTGACTCTTAATATACATGTCGTTTCTCTAACCGACATCAAAGTTCGAAGTCGATGAACACAAGTTAGTTTCGACTTCTTATCAAAATCCGAGTAAATGCTTAAAAAAACTTTTCCTTCACAAATTAAAACTAGCATATTTCAATATTAAATAATATTGAAAAGAAAAGAAATTTCAATAAAAGCCTTTAATTGGGGAATATTTAGGCTGAATTAAATTCCAGATACAGTAAGTAGAGTAACTATCAGAAAAGTAAACTTTAATTTGAAATTTTCTCAAGAGAAAAGCAAAACAATTTAGAAGATCCGACACGTATAAAAGATCTTATTAAACCTTATTGGGGTAACGCTCGATGCATCAACGATTTGATTTTTAAAAAAGAAAATCCGTACGTTTTGATTGGTATCATTTTGTCGATATCCGGTTTCAGTTTTAGCTTAAATGAAATCTTGATTTACGAATTCTCTCTGCGCAGATTATGGAGATATCGTAGATTCCTTCGAATTCGACATAACATTTTCCAGAAAGTTCGTTTTCCTATCGTGTCTTAGAAAAAGAAAAAGGGCAACATGGCGACGAAATGATATTGGAGGGTTGCTCGAGATAGTGATTCGATGAAAAGGACACAAGAAAAGTGAAATGAGATTCTGATTTCACATTACAATAAACATCAATCTTTTCCAATATAGCGAACACTACATTTTTTGCTGAGTTGCAGGGAGGATCAGATATGTTTCACGAAAAATCGAAATCGAAAAACATTATAAGTGAACTCGTGGATTTTTAATGTTAAATCACAAAGCGGATGCTTTCATTTTACATTTACTCAGTTTCAAATTTTTCTTCAATTCTGCAACTTGTGGTCCAAACTTGGTTTAATAATACTGATCCCATCTGAAACTTATTGATCAACAAGTTTTCATGAAATTCCAGCGGAAAATACTGTTTTTTTATGATAATTTACATCAGTCGAGTTGCGAGCTGGTTTTAATTTTTTCCCGAAGTTTCTTCTAAAGTAAAAGTAATTATAAGCAAGTCGAGCAGGAAGTTTTGGAATACCTATTGGACGTTGTACAATTTGCTCAACTTTTCTTAGTGGAAAGATATGAGCCGAGTGTAAAAGATTGGGAAATATGGCGAATGGAAGAGAGGGAGAGAAAAGTAAAACGTAACGAGAAGAATAACGAGAACACAGAAAGAGAGAGAAGTTTCATTGCGCGCAACTCGTTATAGCTAATAGACTCGCAGACGTAAATTCAGATTTAAATGCAGTTTCAACAGAATGGCGGGTACTACAATTTCTTTCCGTTAGAGTCGGATAAAGGGAGCAAGTTCTCTCCTTATCCGACTATTCTATTTCTCGAGCTTCGTCCCGCTCTTTTCCCAACTATTGTGATTTCTTGTGTCCCTCTAAAGCCTTGCTTGTCTGACTGAAGAGACTCGACCCGTTTCTCTCCAATCGAGATGAGAAATTCCCAAGAAAATTGAAAGAATCATTTTGTGGAGGGTTGCAGAGGAGGAAATAGGAAAAAGGATAATTCGGAGGGTATTATAATCCGTGAGACTTCCTCTAACAATTCGACGATTCTTTTTAACGGTTAGATGTTGGTTGAACTGCTTTCCAAATTGAAAGTTAACTTGATTTGAATCTGAACAACCCATTTTCAAATCGGAAAAGTATAATCGTGAGATTTCCTCGAACAAATGAACAAGTTGAAATATTATCACAGTTGTGTACTCTTTTCTAGCATAGATTTCCGCGATAACGAGCGAAAAATAATCATACCTTTTGGAATCGTAACGGATTTCAGACAACTCAAGGGTAACTTCGTATTGCCTCCGAGATTAGTTTTACTGCAGCAGCAGAATTTTTGCCTCAAATTTCTCACTGTCTGCCAAGTTTTCTCGAGAAAGGAAAAGACATTATTTTATCAGAGGTCGATTTTTAATCACAGAAGTGTTTAAACTTTTTATGTTTAATCTTGTAAGATATTCAGTTTAGTTTTTATTTTACCTTCTCTGAATTTTTTTTATTATTTATGAAACTCGTCTGCCTTTCCGTTATGGGTAATTTTCTCTTTATAATCTATTTGGAAGGTATATGAAGTTTTAAAGAAGAGTATATTTTTTATACTGTAGGAAAGAGCTAATTTCTTTTATTATAATAGTAAAAGGGAATTGAATTTTAAAGAATATAGGAAAAATTGGTATATATGTATAAGGGGACATTATGGCATCATGCTGGATATGCATATTTTTTCATAATAAGAATGACATTAATTCAAATTTTACAATTTTTGAAAGAGGATACTTAAAAACAAATCTTAATCTTCTCAGCGTTGCAAGGAAATAAAACCAAATATCTGTAGCTTCTATCTGTTGAGTCGTTGGAAAAAATGATGACTCACATATCACGTATATAAAGTAATTTTAGATAGAATCCGTAAAATCGAAAAAACGCAGCGAATGACACATGTGAAGATTTCTTGTGGTTTATGAGAATCATAAAAGTGTAAAGATATATGTATAATCTTCTTTAAAAGGAATAGCAAAAGACAAAAAACTTTTCACAACGACTTTTCAATACGACTTTCTATTGTACTAAAAAATTAGTATATTTACAGTCTTATTTTATTATTTACTCTATTTAATCAATTTAATCTTTATAAAAGTTTTCTCTTAACAGAATTTCTTGCAAAATCGCTAGAAGACAACTTGTTTTCGATTCGGAAGATAAAAGAATTTTACATCTACTTTCATTGGGCGTTTCGTAAAATGGGCAATATATGAAATCGTTGCATCTTGAAGAAGAATAAAATTTACTCTTTATTTTCAATGCCGGCGGCTTCGCATATCTTGACTAAATTGGAATTTGTAACTTTATTGCCTTAAAAAAAATTGTTTTTTCCTTTGCTTGAAAACATCGTTGAAATTTACCTTAAATCAAATCTCGTTTGAATCCAATAATGCTGAAATAAAATTATTCAATTTATTTATAAGTACTTCACATTTAGTTTCTTACATTCTTTAACGATCCGAATAAAAATTTAATTATAAGGAAAACAGAGTTTCCAATAAAAAAATTGCAACGATGCCTCTGTAATTTACCCAATGGAATATTTTGTTTGCATAAAAAGTGTTGCCTTTGCGAATACTTTTATAAATACTTACCAAGCACTGAATTTTTTCTCGTCGCTGAAGATGAAGTATTTAATTATGCAGAAACTCTTGATTTCTCGGGCATGTTTTTACTTCCTATAGAGTTTTCGAAAGAAACCTTACAGAATACTGCTTGTATCCTTTTTTCTCTCGTAAAACTTTTTACTCCATAAGAGTTGGAATGAAACTGAATTATTTAATAGCCAAACAAGTCTGAATCTACTTTTAAATTCTTTTTTCCAATTCGCTTAGTTTTTTTCCCTCATTTCATGATTCTATCTCGTAACTTTGTAATATGTGAAATCATTAAATTTTATACATTGTTCATATTCTCAATAGATACCTTTGTAGATTTTTCCAGTTCTTATTCAATGTGTTTAACGTCTCTCAACCAGGATTGCGACTACGATAAAATTACCAAGTTCTCTTCTTTTTAAGATTACATCTTTAAATATTGAGATATCAATCATTCAAATTTATGATTTGCCGAGAATTTCGAAGGCAATTTTTAGCATAATTATGTCAACATTTGCAAAATTTAAAAGGTATATAAATGGTTGAGAAAGAACGGAGTATTATCGGAATCCAAGCAGTTTCCCAGATGGGGAGAATTTAGATTAATCTTAACCCTCTTCCACTCTTTTTCTCTGTGTGCCTCTTTCGTTTTCTCGTCTTCTGGTGCAGTTTCCGTTGTGAAGAAGTTCCTTATCGCCGGAAGCGTGTGCTTTCTTCGGCCGACGAATGTAATTTAAAAATCAATTAAAGACGACAGAATGGGTGTATACGAACATAATACCAATACAAACACACGCACACCTCCAGAGACTCTTAGCTTTCAATTCAAGATTTCCTCTCCATCTTGTAAGAAATTAGAGCCTACTTTGCAAACATTTTTCTATATATAACATGACCCTCTTTAACTTCTCTGCAAAGCATCACTGGATTTAAACTCCTCTGAAGTTGAATACTTCCGATTCATAACATTTTTCCATGTGTAGTTTCCAAATTAGATAGACTATTTGCAAATTTTTTAATCATATAATTTATTATAAAAATACAGAAATGTATACAGAAAATTAAACGTGAAATTTTAAGGATCTAATTGTGTACACATTAATAGTTCTTATTTACATATTCTTTTTTGCACATTTTCATCCATATCCAATATGCCAATGTAAGTTATACCAAGTTGAAAATGTCAATAGTTGAAATTCTTGACATTTAAATTACTTAAAATTAACAATGCCCACTTGAAATCCCTTTGAATTAAAGAATTCAAAACCCAAGGCTTCTCCGAATAAGTAATAGCCTTGCCTTAAGGCAAGAACGCTTAGAACTATTCCAAAGCTTCAGACAAATTTGCATCCCTTAGAAATTTCAATAGAGAAAATACACCTCCTCACAGGAAAGGTAGTTCTGAAAACACAAGGATTCCAAATCGACTGAATATTCCTCCGCTTTATATAACTACCTTTGGCTTTCACATCGCTTACAATATACTATCGCAATTTCTATTTATATTCAGAAATACCGTGCAGCATCTGCAATGCGTAACAACCACATAATTCTGATTTATAGATACATTAGTGTTCTACAAAAATTTTATGGTCCAATAAACTAGGTGAAAACATTTATTTGAGTGAAGCAGAAAAGTTCAAAGGCCGGCGAGGAAGATCGTCTATAAAAAGTAACTTAAACAAATTCGCTACCCTTTCACGTAATTTCACGAAATCCCATAAAGGAAATGATCAATTTTTTTCTTATACTAAAAATATGTGTGTAAAATATGGAGAACTTTAATATAAGAGAGTGAGATGGCCACGTACGTAAAGATAATTTCATAATAAAAAAGTTGAAAGTCTTTTTAATACTTTCTGTGCTAAGTGGATGGTTCATTCTCACCTTTGCTTCGGATTTCGACGAGAGAGTCTCTCAGGCATTTTCTTTGAAGTTTTCCTTTGGGAAAACGGTCGCACGCGATTTCCTTTTTCCACTTCTCAGCCCTCTCTTTACCGCAGATCGATTCTTGCCGGAAGTCGTAAGACTCGTCATACCATTTCCGCCTAATGGATTCTTGGATCGGAGAAACTAACGATCCCTTCCTGGTTGGTATACCTATATACGTAATATGCGACGGCTACATTCTTCTTTAAGTATTTCCGTTTTCACGGGCACTGTGGCTTTTATAAGTTGCCCGAAAGGGGTCGTTGTGTGCTCAAAAACGAGAGTCAATTTCCATTGGGAAGGAGAGAAAAATGTTTTTTGCAACTGGCAATTGCACGCTGCCAAAGTCGAGCTCTCGTTACTGTTGAGCAAAACCCTGTCTGTTCCTCCTAAATCGCATTTCCCTTGCAAGATGAAGTGAGTGAATACAAAATGGGTTCATTTTAAGTCGGAAAGAGCACAAAAAAAGTCTCTTATACGCATTGCAGATGCTGCCTACTTTATTACGGAAATTATATTAGAGTTATGAGGTCGTTTAGCAAATTTAGGGAAAATCCAGTGTTTCACCAATCAGATGCATTTGTTGAGCGACTGTTATAATTTTAAATTTTAAGTCAAATATGCTAAATTCTCAAGATTTTCGTGACATTCAAAGTACGGACGACCTCACTGTATAGATGTGCGATAGCGGAAAAATTAAGTCGACAACAATGGTCTACTATATTCTCTTCCGTTCTAGGGTTGGAAAACCGCAATGAAAAGTCGACTTTCGACTATCGGTCGATTTTTTACGCCTCGTTTTTTAAAATCGATTAGTCGATAAAGAAAAGTCGGGTTTACTCGTGGTCGGGTTGGTGGTAGGTATAGGTTGTTTAGTCGAAAGAAAGTCGACATGAAAAGTCGATTAGCAGTCGACTTCAGAGTTTGAAAGTCGACTATGAAAAAGTCGACCTTGACGGGCAAAAGTCGACTTTCGACTAAAGTCGAAGTGGACTTTACCAACCCTATTCCCTTCCAGAATAAACTCAATATTATACATATCCACTCAAGATACGTTTTTCTCCTGGGCAATTTTCGATGTAAAGAGGATCAAGTTCTTTCATATTAGAGTATAATGAGAGTCGGTAACTTGATATTCATATTGTTGCTGTAACACACTATAGTAATATTTGAAGGAGGTTTTGTAGTATCTACTTCCAAAGAAGAAACACGATACCTCTTATTACTATCAAGGAGAGGTTCTAAGTAAAACTGATATTATGAACGTGAAAACTCGGGTATGGAAATCGCTAGACCTTTTCCCCAACACTCCCAGGTCTGGACCCGGTCTGGCACAATGTCTCAATTTGATCGATAACCGCCCGGTCTGGACCCAGCTGGGGCCATAGAATTGTCCGCACCTTTTTATTTTCCCTATCCTTATTCATTAATAACTGTATTTTTATGAAATTTAAATTTGTCTCTTCCTTCTATAGATGAAATTCTTTATAATGAGAAATTTTGCTTAATTTAAAAATATAAATTTATATTTATATTTTATATATTTCTCTTCATTTCCTTTTTTCCTGTTCTAATTTTTACTCGTGAAATTGAATTAAGTTTGGTAAATTTCAGAGACTCATATTCCTCAGTATTTTCTGTGTATAAATTCTGACTATTTTAGATTTGTATCTCAAATAAATAGAGCCTTGTATTCGGATCTAGATAAGAGGAATGTACATAAATTTTCATATACAGGTTGTTAATACAGTGATGGAATTCTATTTCTCTCGTAGCAAGAACCTGGTACTAACATTTCAGAATTTAATATCAATATGTACTAAAGTTTGAAACTTTACCCCTCAGAGTAGGCGTGTTACATATGCTTATTGTATGACAGTACACAATTTAACAACCATATATTATGGATCATATATCACATATTACGCAGATAATGTAGGCTATCAGCATCTGCTATACCGTATTCATCTTTGGACAATGGGTGGAAGCTTCGAGTATCGTGTCCAAAAAAAATAATGCGGGCGTAGCGATAGTGTTTCATTCACAAGTATCAATATTTTAAATGGAAATCTAATTGATACATGTCGAGCCGAGAAGTGCTCGTGATCATTTGTTTCCTTTCGGATCGATCGATTTCAGATTTTAATTTTTATTTCACTGATAATAAAACTTTTAATTATAAAATGAGTTAGAATATTTCCGTTATTGGATTGAGTGAACTATAAATATTTCTTAAGCAGCGATCTCTGAAGTTGCATACACTATACTCGTATTGGATATTGGATTTAATATTTTATCATCTCCGTGTCATTATTCCGTAAAATTTCAACCGAAATTTTTTTTCGACCGGATAATGTTCGAGTATGAAACTCTAATATTGGATTTCACAATATGAAAGCTGAGAGTACAAAGTGGATAAAAATATGTCGTTCTTAAAAGGGGAATAAAAATTCTTCAGGGTATGTAAAAATAGAACAAAATAAATTATGAGAATAAAAACGGGACAAGGAAAGCCAATCAGCGCTTGTGTTAGCTTTCCAGTTTGGAATTGGCGATTTTTCCGTCTCGCTAATACCAGCTAATACCATTCATTGGAAAAGCTGAACGAGTAGACACTCCATGAAATTTTGAACGAAGGAAAATTCCTTTTCATTACAATATTCTTTCTTATCTTCATTTCTATTCAATGGTATATAATTATTGTATAGAATTTTTAATTAATGTTTAATCCGTTAATGCTTTTGGGTAACTTTAAAAAATAGTTTAACTTCGAGATAGTTAATTATTTTCAATATATAATTAAAAATGATAAATTTTAGCTTGAAATCTCTTATAATTGGATAAAACGTTGAGGTGTAAACTGAAGTAATGAAAATATAAGTTTCTCATTTGAAATTAGGTGAGCTATAAATTTCTTAGGAGGATATTTGATTAGTTCCGAAGTTATAAGCTTACCTAACTCATAGTGTGAATCCCTAGGAATATATCAGAAATTGCATTGTAAGTTTCATTGCATTGGGGAGGCAAGTTTAACTTCCTCCTTTCAGATGTTCTTTTATTTACTCGTGCGTAACTCCTACTTCAGAATAACTTGTACACTTTCTTGAAAACTCACACGTATGCCAAATGAGTGCGATATCAGTTGCAAAAGGATTGCGATAATCATTATAACTTTACGAGTATCTCATACGCAGTGACTTTTATTATTGACTGAAGTTTCGTGTCGAACTCAATCTAACTTTGAAATTTAATTTTTGTGTATTGAATATATTTCCGAGCTTACGGTTTTCAAGTTATGAGTAAATTGAGTTGACGCAAGCTGTCGATGGAAAATGAATATGCTAAACATATTCGAGTACATTTTTCAGCGAACTCTAATAAGCATTTTTATTATCTTTTAAGTATCGTAAATTTTAACACTGATTTTCAAATATGAATATTTATGCTGTTCTTTTTAATTAAAAATTAAATGCTGATAGAGTATTTTATTATTTTAATATTTTCAACACATTCAAAATGGTAATTTCCAATTTGAAGGCAAATATTAACTTTTTCAATTAAAAATTGGATGCATTTATTTCAAATCGTAGTCTTGCAAATTTAAATCTCATTATTCAAATTTCTCTCGCATTAATCTTACTTCATTAATCAAATCTTACCATTTTAGTCATAATGTTCTCAAGCAGGTTTGTCCTTCCGAGGTTTGCGGTGCATCTAGGTCGGAAGGGTTTCAAAGTTAACTAGGGCTAAGCACAAATGGAAGTATGTGCACCTGCTCATGAAATGTTAATTAGCCAAGTGATCGTCTTTGAACTATAACCATAGTTTAATCTTAAGTCTTTCTAATATAACAATACGCTTTGGCGTAGAGGGTAACTAAATTAATTAGTAAGCCTTACTACATAAATGAGTAATTTTTGATAATAAGATATTAATGCTTACTAAAGTGAATTAGTAAATGAACCCCCACTACATATTTTGTTAGTAAATCTTTACTAATTGAGATTGAGAGAGTATTAATAAAAATAACATAAACTCGTAATGGCGTAAAAAGGACGAGCAAGAGGAAAAGAAACATGAAAGAAAATAGAAAGGTCGTCTCTAAAAATAAAAGAAAATGAAAAATATCTTCCCTTTTTTACTGCTTTTTACACAACACACCAAAAGGTCCTTCAGGAACAATTTTTCCGGAAAATTGTCAGAAAATTCGAGAGAATATCTACACTTGTACAATTGTAGGAAATGTGTATCCCTTGGGATTTGAAATTACTGTTGAATTTGTAGTGGAGCCATAAAGAAAAGAGGGTTTGCTATTCAAATGTAACATTTTATATGTTTCAGGTCAATATCATTTTATTGACTAATTAACCTAAGATCCATTTGGAGTCGATGAGTCCCTTCGAAATTCGCATTGCATTAACGGGAAACCCCTTTTTATGCTTAAACAGTTGCAAGAATTACAGGTTTAAATTGTTTTACGAGATTAGCAGCATTGTCACCATAACGTAAAATTTCAGTAAAATTACAGGGTAGAATAAAGGTAAAAGCTGTAATCGATTCCTTAAGGTTACACCTTTAAAGCGTTCGTATCAACGCTGCCCTACATTGCATTGTAACAATATGCATACAAAACGGCACTACAATTAATTCCGGCAGTATTAGAGTGAATTTTAGAAAATTATGCTTGTCATTATCATATAGTACTGCAGTTATTATAACTGACTGCAGCTGAAATGGAATATTACAATAATAAGAGTCGTGGTTTCACTATACTTCTCACAATCGCATTCACTGATTACATGATAATGTTATTCTGCATATAATGACCAAAAATTATTCACTGAATATTAAAGCAATTAACCATTAAAGTAATAATTGATCGTTTATTCATCTACTTAATTATTATTTCATTTTAGAGTGAGCTTTTTTGAAAGTATTGAAAGTGTGTTTACAAATTAAAATTAAATATTTAATTTGTTCACATATTTGTTCTTCAGAAACATTTAAAGTATATTATAAAAGAATATAAAGTTCGTTTCTAATTTAATGAGCTGAATAAATCCATATTTTATAAATCTCATTATACTTTAGAAATTATTAAAAATGAAAACAGAATCATTTTTAGTTGCATCTTCAAAGAATTCTTTTTCTTATTTTAATTAGCAATTTTAGTTTTCATCTAGTTGTGCTTTTTTAAAGCACACATTTCATACATAATTTGCAAGTTCTCCACGTTGAAGCGTGTAATGAAAAGGAATTTTCCTTCGCCGAGAGAAATTATAATGAAGTTTTATGAAGAATTCATTCGCTTTCTTATCTTTTCTCCTATATTCAATTTCACATTCCGAACGTTCTTGTGAATTAATGCTTCCTGGACGCTCTTTGGCGAATATGTAATTTTACCAAAGCACGGTTAGTTATAGTAAATACTATATTGTACAACATTCGCATTCTGCATTATGAAAACCCTTAATTGTGCCGTAAATCCTGTAGTAGAAGTGAAGTCGAGTAAGTGGAAACTTTGAGAATCAACGACTCGGCTTATGAAATTGAAATAAATATGAAATAAAATACAGAATTAGAAGTTTTAAAGTAAAATATACTTGTAAGCTTTTTGAAATTGCATAACGTGTGATCAATCCAGAGGACGCGACGTAAAGATCCTGCAAATAATTGCCAGAATGTCCGTTCGAGTTGACACATTTGAATTATTCTGAAAGCTGCGGTTAGCATGCATCAATTATTCAACTAGAATACATTTTTACGAATTTTAATGCCCGCGAAATCATGAAAACTCTTTCAAAATTATTTTTCAGATATTGAGAGAGGGAAGTTTTTTAAAAATTCAAATGATTTATTCTGCTTATTTAGGATAATTGAAACTTGTTACTTTTCTTTTTAGTCGGTGTACATTTAAATTGAAAAGCAGAATTTAATAGAAATTATGTTATTATATTATATATGTTGCAGGAATAAATTTTAAAGCATATTAGTGCATTTTCCATTCAGAAAAGTCATATGAATTTGAAACAACTTCTCTCATTAGCTTTCAAATAACATAACATTGATATCCTTTGTGAATTAAATATATACTTTACTACTGTTTTATTAATACTGGTGTGTTATAAATATGCTTTTGTATAGTTTACTGCGAGAATGTTATAAAAAATTGGGTAGAAATGTTTATAATTTTTAACGATTTTAATATGCGTCGAGATAAATTGGATATGGTTCTGGAACAATGGAGATAGGAAGGAGAGGATGGATGGAGAGAAAGGCATTTTTTAAAAATTCCATCCCAATATTAATTATTCGAATCGCGTGTGCACGCGACGCGTCCACTACGAATTTGATATGTGAAACGATATTTCACATTTCGAGTCACGATTTATGCCTGCTCGCAGTTCAATCTCTCTACTCGCGTTCTTTTCCCTTTGCGACTCGCTACCACCTAAGCACTTCGAAAAATGTCGAGCGCAGACATCATTTCTTTCTTTCGTGATATCACAGAGAGAAACGAATTTCACTTGCATGTGGAAAATCTGTGAACTAATTTTCTCTTTCATCTGGAAAAAGTTTTTATATCCTGTTCCAATGACTAGAATATGTATATGGAGAGATTATACGTACTTTTATAAATTCTGCTATTTCTCAAACTTTTCTTTTCAAATTAACCGCTTTTCATGTAGGTCAATGAAGAACGTGGATTATCTCGTTTCTGCCAAGGTTCTCGTAGTCTTTTCTTGTTTTTAAAGCGAACAAGGAGTTGAAAAGATGTGCAAGTTATCTCAAGATTTGGCCAGAAAGAAACTTATCGAAGTTCCTGTATATTCCGTGTGGCGTTTAAAACCAAGTTTCAACCTCATCGCTAGAATCTACCGAGCACTTTTTTGTTTTCTTATCCACCCTCCGCAAAGCAGTCTCCATCCGATGTGGAAAACAAGATATTTCTCGAACACCTTTACCTTTTCCGCTATCCAAATATTTTTAAAAGCTGACTTCGTGATCAAGCCTTTTAATTCGTCTTTAAAAAAACGTTCTCTCTTCTTTTCTCTGGTAAGCGATCACATTGTTTACGATCCAAATGTTCCTTACTCCATGCGAAAAAACAAAAACTTTGGTACATATGACAATTAAAAAAAATGTTATTTAACAATTTTTAAAACGGTTTTTAATTTGAAATATTTGGAGTTCAATTTATTTAATTTGAAAGTAAATTTTCAATTTGTGTGCAATTTTGCGAATTCACTTTTTCACCTGAGGCTTTTTCTGGATATTAGATTTCTTGCTCTAAAGCGCCGATCAAATTGACATTTTCTTTGACGTTAGCTCACTGGAAAATGAATTTTGAATGCGAAAATTGTATTTCGTCGGTACATTAAAATGAAAATAGGGTAGTACCACCAATTGAGCCACTTGATCTCATTTTCATATGAAATAGTGGTAATAATAAACAAAAAGAAGGTTTAAAGTTATCCTTTTCTAGTTGCATGTAATTCTTTGCATTGTCACTGACAGCAGCTAGAGCGATAATATTCGACGTTAATTGTAAGAATAACAAATTATGCGCCATATCCTCGTACTGTGGAAGCTGAGAAGAAGTCCAAGAGTTTTGAACGAGCTTCGAAAATAAACCAAGGTCCGAAGTAGCTAGTACATTACGATAGCGTTACAAAGTTACTGCATTGAAGTAATTTACGACTCTGCTTTGTGTTTCGCGTCGAAAGTCGTATGAACAACTCTATTCCGTTTACTGCCACAAAATTATTGAAACGTAAATCCTTCAACTAGTAGAATGAAAGTTCTCAGTTTTATTAGTCTTTTCATTGATAGATAAAAAAGGAGTAAATATTTTATACTCATGAGCCTTTTTTTCTACTTCGTAAAGGAAATTAAAGAACACATAACAAAGTAGATTTATTAATACTTGCAAATTGAAATTGAGTTAATTCATTCTAACAAACTTTTCAGCTGTATTCAGTTACGCTGTTGATTTCTTAATTGAAATCCCCACTGAATTAAAAAGCAAACTCGATGAGAACTTGATAAATGCATGTACAAAATATTTTCACTTGTAAAAGCCAAAAGCAGCAGTTTCGTAAATTTATGGAAGTTATACGTACACAAGCAACGCAAATACGTCTACCCACAATAAGTTGCACCACCGAGCTTGTAACAGTTGCAAACCCTTCATAAAGAAGTCATGACTTTTTTCACATGAAAACTATAAATATCAAACGACTCTGGCGATTCTCTTTTTGGGTTTTAAATACAAACATCCCGGTTATTTCTGTCGGGATTATATCCCTGTTGCATTTAAAATTAATTTTTTACTCATGAAAATAGTCCCTCATTTTAATTAATGTAAATTTTATTTTTCCATATTAACTCCATGAATATTCATCAATTATATTAAATGTATGTAAATTCATTGTAGCAGTGAAAAATCACTGAAATATTGAAGAGAAATTGTTGTAATTACCTTTCAATTCTCGATAAAAAAGTTTCCTAAATATTTTTCTATTTTTTCATTCTTCGAGCATTTGCGATTTAATTACTGCGTGTCACTTTTTCTCTTAGAAACCACTACTAACATCGATCTTTCATATATAAATAGAAAGTGTTATATTTAGTAGTGAACTTTACTATTGCCGGCGATTTTTATGTAATTTTTGTAAAGTCAATCAAAACATGGTTGAAGCAATGAAATTGAAGCTTTAAATATCTTCCAAAGAACCGTAACCATTTTTATCAATTCAAAAATAATTTATTTCAACAATAGTGATAAAGTAACTTTAAAAAATTGGTAAATAATTATTTTAGAGTGACATAAAGCGATAAAAAAAACTTTATAACCGTCGAGTGGTAAGAGTCTCAAAATGACAAAAATAATAAAAATGTCCATACATCGAACAATTTTTGGAATTTATTGGATCGTGAAATTTATCAACCTAGGTCTGTCTGTTAAAGTGATGACCTGAATTTTCATTTGCAAGATGTAACTTTCGAATAAAAGTGATAAAGTTGGGTTACAAAAATTACGAGGGATTTAATTTTTTTTGTTAAAGTTTGAGAAAATAACAAAAAGTGCAAATATCTGGTAGAAATGCATACTTGCAGCATCAGATAGAATATGTAAACATAGAAAAAAATAAATACATCTAATTATACTAAAGAATAAATAAACCGCAGAAAGTATATTTTACCTCGGAGCGATCTTATAATTTAAGGCTACTCAAATGCATGCTCAATTAGTGAAAATTATTACTTCTCTACCCGCTAATTAACGGTGTGTTTTATCATCCAGATTTTTTGCGCCCTATTTCAAATGCATGTAGCAAATGATTCGATTTTTTACTCCCATTACTTATTGTTAGCGTCCAATGAATCATAACCCAATAAATTTATCCGGCAGTTAAAAATATATAACAAGTTACCATCATTGAACGGTAATGCTCCAGACTCTCGTTATCTGTTCTCTAAATTTATGATGTCGATCGACTTTCAATTTACAATATTTGTAAAACGTGCAAACGAAAATAAATCCTGCATCTTTAGTTTGTAGTTGAGCATCATTTTAAACTTTAAAGAGTAGTAATTGACGAATTAACAGAATTTTATATAAGGATATGTAAATTTGAGTAGTGTGTGTAAATTAGAGAAATTTGGTTGATTCGTGTTGCCGTTTAATTAGAAGCTGAGCGGCTACAATTTATGACTGCTATTTTATTTGACTGATTTTTCTCTTATGCTGTTGGTTGGAAATTTCAAAGATTAAAAAAATATGCAGAAATAGGTCAGTGAAGAAGATTTATATTTCTTTTGAAAGCGGAGATTA
The DNA here is from genome assembly GCA_032164275.1 of Synergus coniferae. Lineage (NCBI taxonomy): Eukaryota > Metazoa > Arthropoda > Insecta > Hymenoptera > Cynipidae > Synergus > Synergus coniferae. Next base: position 4,154,494 of record JAUEJJ010000045.1, on the reverse strand, counting down.
ATTATTTTGTTTTTGCCTCTTTTCAAGCTCTTCTGGCTTAATGTTAATAATAAGATCAAGCTCCGGTTGCACTTCCAATGGAATTTTCATAATATATACTGTTTGACTTTGAAGATTGCACGCAACAACTTTGCGAAGTTTCTGTCAGCATGGCTTCAAACAAACAAATTTTTAATTAAAGATACCGTTTTTCCGTAGAGATTTTTGAGAAATTTCTTTATCTACAATATGTTGTATAAAATAACTTTTATTGAATTTCCGTGGAAGTCTAATTAAATATCTCTGGAGAACCGAAAAGATTTCTCTGGAATTTGCAAAGAATGAAAAGATACGATGGCTTCAGGGCATGTCAAGAAAGGACATGTAAATTTGAAATCAGTATTACGTTCTTTATATTGTACAGGAACAACACAGTAAAGTAAGACACTGATGCTCCAAGAACCTTAAAAAAAATAAATTAAAAATAACTTTAATAATTAATTAGGAATATCATTTAATACTTTAATTTCGATTGAGTCCAGCTTTATTATACAATCTGCAAATAAAAAAATTGGTTTTTTCAATTCAAGTACCACACTATGCAATAAAATAAAATAATCAGAGTTGAAAGGCACTAAAATCCTTCTCATAGTTCTCTCAAGTTCGGTTTGATACGGTCATTGTCCAAGAGTCAATAAAAGGGTTTAACCTACTCTATAGAAAAGGCTATGTATCACTTCGACGGTTGATACAATACTGCTGACCTGGCAAAGATTCATCCTTTCAATTATTATACACCTTTTCCCTAAAGCTCATTTTATTTTTGCATACGATAATCTTTGCCTATGGTTACGACTCATACTACCAGAATTAGAAGGGAAAAATATCACGTAACATTAAATCCAGAATAATAAATGAGAGACTATATATGTAGAGGAGACTGAAACAGTTGCTATATCTATAATGCGCGAGTCAGTCTTACATGAAATGTTTAGGAAGTAAAAATAGAGTGATAGAAAAAAGTAATATATGAAGGGTTTGTAATGAAGATGAAAAAGCGTTCAGTCTAGGAAAAGTTTTCCCTGCTGAAAGCCTTTGAGAATGAAGAAATAGTGTCTTATTTGCATAAATGAGTATTTATTAACTGTTATGGAAACCATTTGATATAAAATTTATCATTACAAAAGCCGCCTAATATTTGTAATGCAAATATTTGGGACTCTAAAGATTATTCATAAATCCTCATCTTCCTCCCTTCTATTAATGCAGTAATTTTTATTCTTATTTCCTGCAAAATTCATACAAAGAAATGTAAAACTTTGATCGAAGAACAAAGGCTTTCAATCCAACAAATTTTCCTTTCTTGTGCGAATTTCAATCTTTGCTACAGGGCCATCTCTATAAGTTTTCAAATGTATTCTCTCTGAATTTCCTTAGTTCCTTACATGAAACTTCCTCTGTTGTTCTTCACAAGATATCTCTCTGTAACTTTACGTTTTACTACTTTATTATTCTAGATTTCACTTCACCTACATGCTATTCTTCAAGTGCAATTCTTTTTGTATGAAATACGTTTGTAAATATTTTATATTCTCTTCAGAAAGACTCTCAGGTGATGATTAAAGAATAAACAAATATTTTCTATTACAGGAAAATATATATAATATAATTAAAGTCCTTATACTCTCCTAAAATAACAATAAGTGAGAAAGTTTTGCAGTAAAACAAATCAGTAAACTTTTTTACTGATTTGATTCAGTGACCCGTAAAGGATAAAATCTTTTTATCGGCTCTTGGACAGCGGCCATATAAAGCAATTTTGAAGAGTAGATAAATAAATTACTGTTTTTTCCATTTTTACCAAATGCAACAAATTTTTAAAATACAGAACCGCTTGAAATTTGACGAAATTGATGACGTGTAAATCGGAAATTTAAAAAAAAACGTAATCTAATATTTTCGTCCATATAGTATCGCTGACGGACCAGACTGTTGATATCTTTGGCAAGTCAGGCGGTCATAAACTGTATCTTCGAGAGTGGATGGTCTGATTATCAATAGCCCGTAAGTATAAGTTGCGAAGACCAATATTCTCCTTTCGGGAAGTTGTTCGTTGACAAGTGCAACAATCCTACTTTATATGAAAGTAAGATGTGTAAATACCACTTGGAATTGTTTGCTTCCGTAGCTTTCAGAATTTAAAGTAGCATTTTCAATCTACTCCTCATATTATTGGAAACAAATCTGATGAAAATGGTAATCGATTCTTCCTATCGTACTAGATCACAACAATTCACATTCATGTATCTCTCGGATTTGTAGTAGCTCTTCATTTACGGAAACACAGATAAACAATTATTCAATCGAAAACTGTGATTTTTAGAGCAGAAAAATAATTTTCAATCACATTCATCAATTTTAAATAATTTCATTCGTTAATTCCAAGTTTTTTTTCTTTTTTTAAAAAAAAACTCTCCCGGGATAAATAAAATGCCGTGTCAAACTCCAGTTATTATTATTATCTAGTTATTATTCTTTAAAATTAAAACTGATAAATTTTGATCTCTTCCAAGTTGGAAACTAATTAGTTTTGTTTCAATTAGAAATATTTACGCGATTTGTCATGCAAAGAAGTTTTTAGAAAGGACTATTAAGATGAAGCTCTTGTTGAAAATGATGTTCAGTGGAGCAATTTCGGTCTGACTGGGACTGGGAATATCTACTGGGCAACTTTTCCTGATAAAGTCGCATTCACGTGGAAACAAAATTCGTCTCCTGGTATATACATATATAGTTTTATGCTACCGTGCGTCGCGACGTCACGTGCGATATGTGAGAGACGGAAGGATAAAGACAGAGGAAAAGGGAGAACAGAATGTCTAACGGACACTGTTACAACTGCAGTGAGGAAATCGAACGAAACGGTTTCTGGCAGATGCCAGAAATGCAATTCTGATTGCGGGCATTCATGCAGATTTCCCAGAGGGAAAGCCTCCCTGAACCAATACTCACCCTCCAGCATCTCTTCACTATTATGGCAAGGGTGAAAGTATGACTCTTTGCAATAAGAAGCTCTACACTCCATTACAAGAAGCGTTATTATTTCTTAAAAGCTACAATTGCCTTTTCTACACCACTCAAATACAATTTTCCACTTCTACTTCAAATATAACGACGCTACTCTCCTCAATTATCAGTATGTTCTTTGAATTTGAAATTCAAATTCCTTTTTCTTTTATTTGAATAATAAGAAAATAAAGTTAAGGAATTTTTATCCATTAAAATTACGGCAATTTGGCCGGAAAATGACCGGGAATTTCAAATCATCCGCCGAATCGCTACCTTGAATTTATTTCACCAAAAATAAGAACCCCTCAACTACTTCGCATATTCTATTCTTTTGATCCTCAACTTTATTTCTTGAATTAAAAATCTGCATAATTATTTTGGAAATATTCTAATTAGAAGTAAAATTCCTTTCAGGCAGCTGCTGATGAGTCCCATAAGTATAAAGCTGGAGTGAGATAACTAAGAAGGCATTTCCTCTTTGTTTCCATAATTTATTAGGTGAAATATATAGAGGTATCATAAACCTTGAGAGAAGCGTTGTATCGCGGAACTAATTTCTGGAAAAATCCTCGCGAATCCCAGGAGTAAGGGGTGATTTTTTCCCTCTCTGGCGAAAGAGTATATCTGCATATATATAGTTACAAGAAAAATAGTAGAATGATATCTAGACTTTTGTTACGGATTAAAAGACAAAGCTAGCTTCAATTGTCTCAGCAGGAGCAGTAAAAGTTTTTAACTCGATTTAAAACTGGTTAAAGTTAAGGTGCAAGTTCCGTATAACGTCGACGTTGTATGGATACGATCTGCAGAGGTGAACAGAAGGTGCACGTACTTCTTTTGATGTCCCACTGTACAAGAAATACATTTCACTGTAAATCCTTTGGGCACTCTTTTCAAAATACATTTGCGAAATTCTCAGTTTAAAGTTCTCAGGTAAAGTCGAACGCCAAATATTCTACGCTGAAAGTGTGAGAACAAAAGTTTTTGAATTTATCAAGTTATGCGAAATATTCCTCTCCATTTTTGCATATTGCAATGACCAATATTAAATTTTATGTTGTTCTCGGCTTCTCTATTCGACGGTGAAAAAACTTTTGATAACATATATGCAAGATAGTTTTTTTAATACATATTACGTTGAAAGGAGTTCGTAAAAAGTCTTCAATTTGAACTTCATATTATTCAGTGTATTATATGGCTTACACTTTTAAAAGATCGAAATGGTAACGCCTTCAGGATGAACAAATCATACAGACTCTCGAGGGGATTTTGGCTTCTCAGAGAAAGCATTGTATTTTATACAGCGATGCAATAGCTTCTGGATTTATATGTTTCAATCCTCTATTTATTGAGTTTTCAAATACTTCAATACGGAAATCTTTATAGATAAAAGTGGGGAGTTGCACCCAAATCTACATTGCTGAATAATGTCCAATACTTTTCTTCTTTTTGGCTTAAATATTCATGCAGATTCTGCTTTGAAAAGTTTTGTAATGCGCTTTCTGTGGCACATAAATTCGAGTTGGAGAGAGCCAGATTACCTTTTCGTACTTGGATACGTACATACATATGTTATAGCCAGTTTTTCGAGACCACAACTTTTACCACTATTAAAATTCCTCACCACACTTGCGAGAAACTTGATGTTGGCTACCACCCGTCGACCATGAGTGTATGAACTTATAAGCCCTCTAAAATCCTAGTGGGTGAACGTGTATATACATATACGAGTATTTTAGGAAAAAATGCTCACTTGACATCGTGTAAAAAACGTTGCCCTGCGAACAACTTACGTTGGTTCTTAACAAAAGTAAAGTGTCGAATTCTTAAGTGCATGCTCTTCGATTCCAGTTTCCCCGTATTGCCGATTTCTCCTTCGTTAATTGCATTTCCAATACTAGATTTTAATTTCTTTAATTAACCTTTATTTTTATTTTTCAGACTTTAATTTACTGTTACTCTTTCGAATTTTAATGTTTGTTTTACTCATCTTGGAAAACCAGGTTGAGTTCATGATTATAAATAACGAAATAACTCCTATTTTTTCCTTATTTTATTTGAAAAATCATCTTCAAAGAAATTCAGAAAATAATTGAAAGTATAAAAAATTTTTAAATTGCGTACATGTCAAAATTTTTATACTTTCTATTTAAAAATAAGACTTTTTTCATAAAAAGTCCTTCATTTATCAAAGTGAAATAGGAACTCGGGTTTATAATCAATTAAATAAGTTGGAATGTTGAAAGTTCATTACACCTTTCCTTTTATCGAAGATATTTGAAGTCCGTTCGATAGGGGGTAAGAATAAATTGTTCTATTGTAAAAAAAATCAATATTCACTGTTCTCTTTCCGAAGCTCTCGGAAACAAATTGCTACAGAAGCACCCTTCTCGGCTTTCTTAAGAATCTGTCCAGGTTCTTCATTGAGGTTTCGTGATTCAGCAAAACCAACCCTTCCGCTTCAAAACATTTCAGAATTAAGTTTTTAATTAAAGCAATCCTCGGCCTCGTCTTGAAGCCACCAAGCATTTTTTCACAGTCAGTAAATGACTTTATATAAAACAAGAGAAACCTGAGTTTTATATCTTCTACTTCATTATTCACTTTCTCGGACGTCTTTTATACATTTTTCATCAAGATTTGCTTAACCTTGCAAATTTCAGCATTTGAAAAACAAATTACTGGTTATATTATTACATATTTCGGAATGTGTAATTTTAAAGCTTTTTAGAATAAAGAAATTAAAGAAAAAAATTTGAGTTATATCTGCGAACCAACAATAATTACAGAGTGAAATACTAGAAAGATTTTATATAAGGAAGAAATATACGGAATCTTGTAACGAAGATGGAAACTCTCGTATAATACAATTGAAAGCCTTCGTCTTCCGCTTTACGGTTTATGTTTTTTTGTGCTATTTGTGAGCAAATTGGAGGAACAATTGCTAAATCAATACCAGAAGAAAGATACGCTTTTAGGTAACTTAACGATTTTTGTAAATTGAGATTTATTCACTAAGAAATGTTCACTCCAGCGAAACTTAGTCATTTTACGAATATTTTATGCATGAATTATTACGATAGAAAATTGAAGCTTAAAAAAATATTTGGAACGCGTACATTATTATTAAAATTAATAGGGAAGATACATTTCTTTAAACCCAGTAATAAATTTCTTAATGTAATCTTTCCCAAGAGCGATATTTCTCGCACAAACTTCTCTTCAAAACTTGACTGACAAACGTCCTCCCTCTGATTGAACAATCCGAAGACTTAAAAAAAATCTCGAACGATCTCTCTCACACTGGGATGTGAAAATAAAAATTCAATCTTTATTTCTCTTCTGTCGACAGTTCGTAAATGATCTCTCTATTTTAATTAGATGAAATAGAAACCAGCGATGAGACACTCGAAGCGAGATGAATCTTTATGTCTTCCAACTCTCGTTTCAGACCCTCGAAGGAAATTCGCTCTCAGAAAACTGAAATATTCTAAAATTTTAAGAGAGTGGAAAGGGTTTTCCTGATTACGTCTTTGATGAAAAAAAAGATTATTATTATGATATTAGGAAAAGAAAGAGGCAGCTGCTTCTATTCCAAGCACCTACCCAAGTTCGTTGGCTTTGTACCTTCCTGTAATTAAAGTGTAATTAAACCTCTCGTCATTATAAAACGAGTTAATTCTACATCGCACCGGACAGAACAATATAATCAAGCTTCGTCGAATTATTTTTTGCGCAGAATTCATTCAAATGACGGGAGACTGCTATAGAGATAGACTGAATGAGAAATAAGGGAAAAGAGTCCAAAAAAGGAAAAATACAGAAGGAAACTAAACGAGAGAGTAAAAGAGAGGGAAAGGGAAAGAAGTGACGATGTCAGACTGATGGAGCCCCTGGCATTTCAGGTAATTAAAAAAAAGCTCTTGTCGCTTCGGGTACCAAGATTTGCAATCCACAACTGAGCAACGAGAATTCTTTAAAATAGAGAGGATCAATAAGAGATTTGACACGGAAGCAACGAAATTCTTTGTCGATTATCTCTCTTACTTCTTTTGTAACAGATTATTCAATTTCGTTGATTTCCTTTCTCATTTCTATTGTTATATCCATCATAAGAAATGACAGAAATTGGATATAAAAGAGTATTTTGGGCAGAGGAGGAGAATAAATACTATTAATAAAACGGGATTAAAAAAGATGCAATTGTTAGAGTGGAATATAAATCAAATATTAGCGAAAGTATTAGTCTTGTACATAAATAATTTAAAATATTTGTAGATTAAAATTAAAAGAGAAAACCAATTGTAGAATATATTTACATGAAGCAGGGAAGTTTTTAAAACACATTTTAAATATATTAGTATTTATAGATTGATCATATAAATATTTCTGATTTTTTACGTCGAAATTTTTGTGAATTATTTATTTTCTGATTTTGCTAGAGTGCTAAAAACAGATTAATTTTAATTAAACTCGTGAATATTAAATTTTAAGTTAATGCTACTTAACCCGCACATTTTATATCTATTTTTAGTACACATAAAAAAAAAGAATATTAAAAATGTTTAATGAAACAAAGAGTTGGTACTTCAAAGGTGTGTTAATGATGAGATTTTTTAATATTCAGAATACATTTTAAAGTCATAAAATTATTTTCCCTTCTCTCTCATTGTTAAATAAGCTAGAGCAAAATTTATACCTTCACTAGTAAAAACACGATTCAAATAGCTCAAATGCATATCCTTTGTGCTCATGAAATACAAGCCCGTATTTTAAAATAATTTTCAAAACGTGCTTTATTCGTCAAAATTTTTGCAAACATATTGTGCCAATTTCATCCGTTCCAACGAGGTATTCAGCGTTTCTAAAAGCTTATGAAAAGCGATTTATTATAATCTGAGTTATTCAACTCAAGATTAAATAAATACACTGAAATAAAATTTTTTTATTAATATAATAGTATTTGATTAATATAAGTAGAAATAATATATTTTAATATTATCGGATTTCATTATAGTTATTTAAAATTTATGATTTTATTAATCTTTTAGAAAAACAAAATTTTTAAATATTATCAAGTAATAAATGTAAAGAAATGACATTCGGAGGGGATTATAGCAGAACGTAAAAGAAAATTATAGAATTATTATAGAAGATAACCGCGAGATATGGAAGATTAAACGAGGGATGAATTTTTGTTTCTTTGACAACAAACAATTTATAAATAAATCTCTATTTACATACTCGTTTTTCAGGATTTTCTCCATTTTCCACTTTCATAATCACGAGAGGTCACGTTATGGAAGCAGGATTAACAGAATCCTGCATTTTGATTATTGAGGTATCTCGAATTGAGAAAAAACAAATTGCAGTCAGTGACCTACAATAAGGGATCAGTGTAATCACCCAATCGCACTCTATTGATTTTGAAATAAAAAACAGAAGGAAGGGGGTGTGATGGAAGATGTCAAAAGATATGGCTTCTTAATAATCCACTCTCTATCACAAAAGTCGTTTCGAATCATAATCATAATCATTCATGCAGAAAAATACAGGATTCGATTAAATATAACTTACAAATTCACGTCATGTAACATTTTTTTTGTGGAAAAATATGTCGAGTTCTTTTCTTGTTCATACTAAATTTCATGTAGTTATTCATAAAGATATCTCAAGCCTTTTGATAATGATATATAAGTACAAATATGTATATAGATAATTTATAATGTATCAATTATAATTTTTCGTTTTGGAAGATTAATCTACTTTCAATTTAGTTGGAAGAAGCTGCGAAACAAATAAGCCTAATGAATTAGAACTAAGCTTAACCTTTAGACATTTAGTTTCCCTTTATAAATCACTCACTATTGTGAAAACAATTTCCCAGCCCCTCTAAATCTAAAATACTCAAGAAAATTACGAAAAAGGAGGTTACAGTTTCGTTAAAATCGCAGATGGTTGAAGATGGGTCTCTGAGGTGTATCGATCAAGCAATCTTATCAGATAAATTTTCGACTTCAGGAAAATCCGGGGAATCAATCACTTGGACTGACTTCCTCAATATCAACTTGCCATTTGGTATTCGTTCGCTGTTCCAAACTTTGTCACCCCCAAATTCCCGTAGGATATACTATCTTCCCACCTTGTCTATTGTCAGTGTAATGTTCTTCGTATATATAGGATGCTTGAGGAGAAGGAGAGATAAATCCGGTATTTAATACTAACCTAAAGCCATAAGATCACCGATACGGCTCTAAGAATCTCTTGGGACCTTTTTATATAAATATACCACACACCAGACACCCTAAAAGAAGGGAAATTCTCATTTTTAGCTCTCAGCAAAAGTAGTAAAACCAAGCTTGGTCAGTCATCCCAAGGGAGAAAATGATTTTATGTTAACGCGAGCTGAAACTGATTTTTTAACTTAATTTTTTTGCCTAACTGATTGTGTGTTAATGTTTTCTTGGTGTGAGATTTTTATGACTTTCAAAGTGGAACATTTTTGAATTTAAAGTGTTCTACGTTTAATTACTTTAATTCTGAATCATGATTTAATATTAATCATGATAATATTGAATTAAAATTTCAGATATATTCCTTTAACAGCTTTCATCCTTCTTATTTTATTTACCTTTTTCCGTATTCTGACTATTTTTGTCAAGAGTATTTTCACGTGGGAAGCTGAGTTTTTTGCGAGAAAAGCTTTGCTTTGGATGTTTGTTCGAAGCACTTTGAAAAA
>JAUEJJ010000045.1:4096913-4137903 GCA_032164275.1 Synergus coniferae | reverse complement strand
TTGTTTTGAGGATTTTATAAAGTTAAATTTTGAAGTACATTTTTGCTAGTAATAAATTAAAATTACCAATATTTTTAGTCTTTAGAAACCCTGAAATCTTTTTCAATCCCTTGAAGTCTTTTGAAATTATTTTAAACCCTTTAAAATATTTTAACATCCTATAAAGTATTTTTTAAATTTAATTCAATATCTTAAATAAAATATTCCGTATGTATTAGGCAATGTTTCGACAAGGAATGAGTCAAAGTTATACGTTTCCCCAACTTCTTAAAATATACAGATAATTATTTAAAATTGAATAGAGCACAAAGAAGACTCTTAGATTTAAGAAACGTCTTTGGCAACTTTTGAAGAGGAAATGAAACAGAATATGTATAATGATAGAGTCAGAGTGACAAGGAAGGAACGCAAACTTGGTATATTAAGTTCGAAATATGTCAATCATTATGTATAATACCAGGAAACCTGTGAACTTCAAAGCTCTTGAATAATACGATTTTCATAATCGATTCAAAATACCTTCAATAAATTACATGATATTAAAGTATTAAACCAGCCGGGTTCAGGAAATTTCTTTTTGAAATCTAAAAACCACTTATTCATCGAAGATTTTAGGAAAAAAAAATGTTAATTAAAATTCTTTAAAATAAATTACATGATATTAAGGTATTAAATCTGTCGGATTGAGGAAATTTTGTTTTAGAATCAAAAAACCACTTATTCATCGAAGATTTTAGGAAAAAAAATGTTAATTAAAATTTTTGAAAATATGGTACGCTTGTTTTTCATAACAATTGTGAGTGAAGATTGGAAATGATAATTATGAGAAATCTAGAAGTGAAGTTGTTTTGTGTTTGGTTGGTTTATATATTTCTTTACCTTGGAGAAGTCGGTGAAAAAGTTACAGAACATGTTGAATATATATGTCAGCTTTCTCTCATTGTTCTTCACACTCATTCCTGCTGCATCTCTCTACTTAGAAGTGCGGAGAATGCCCGCTACCTTTTTCACTCCGGTCTTTTTTTTATTCTGTTCACGGGGCAAAAACAGTAGCGTTTCATTATCTCGCTTCACTGCCAACGAGAGCTCGAACGAGAACAGAAGGGTGGAAGGCTTTGGCGCGCAAGGTGCAAAACTAAAAACCCTCCTTCGCATTCCTCAGCTCTGCCAACGTCGGATTTCTGGTCGCCCCCGATTCTTCCGCTCCCTTAGGCGAAACTCACAATTTCTTTCCTTCATCCTCAAAGCGTGTGCTTTAATTTCTTTTTATTAGATTCTTCAAATATACTCTACAATGTTTTGATATTTACTGCATTATTACATTTTTGTCAACAGAACTTTGTCAAATTGTTTGAAGCACTTTTTCACATTGTTTAAAGTGATTTTGAGGCATTTTTAAATTGCATTTTATGCCTTTTTGATGCATATAATTTTTCAAATCCAGCTATATAAAATATAACCATATTCCCACTCCTCAAATCTCAAAAATGACTTAATCTATATTCGTGGCTGAAATTCACTCCAACCGCGAAAACGCGAAATAAATGTCTTTTCTGTGTTAAAAGAAAGTAGGTGACATATCCAGATTTATTATTATATCGATTTCTATAAATTTACTTCTTAGTGCTATCTTTATTGGAATTATGTGTATAACTCATGTTACTCTGAAATCTAAAATTTATTCTCGTAATTCTTCCGAGTGTCGGTCTTCTTTTTTAAGAGAATATTTATGAGGCGACACTTTATTTTGATCTTCTTGTCCAATTTGTTCTAAGTATATACTGCACAACAAAAAGTCCATTATGATTTTATAAGGTTGATGATATATTTGAAAAATTACGAAATTGAAAAATACATTACGCCTGATCATAAAAAACACATATACGGTGATTGATATTCAAAGAGGAAAATATCGACATCAGCAAGATCGTAATTTTTGTGCAATAGTTTACGTGTATGGCTAAAAGCGAGCGCTTTATTTTCATTCTTTTCCCTTAAAAGAAAAATTTCATTATTCTCCCGACCTATAGTGGTAAAAAGGCCATCGTTATTAGAAATGAAGCCAATATTCTCTTATGCTTTCAGAGGAAAATTTATTATTCGGTGTATAATGTTATCATACTGAGCTATTTTCTTATCTACTGAAAATTTGCGAGTTATAATTTTAATAAGCAACAGGTATTACAGTGTTGAAAACAAGTTGAAACTGATTCCAGATTTTTAAAGCAAAGGTTCTTTTCAATTCATACAAAAACTTTTGTGTCTTTTTGGAAGAATACACAGGTTAATTAAACTGTCGATCTTTATTTTCCTTTATTTCATGTAATGCTGGGTGCTGTTTGACTAAAAATAAAATAATTTTTTTTCTAATGTCTTTGTTCTTTTGAGAAAGTGTGAAAATCAGAGCCCTGCAAAAAATGGTTTCTGGGTGACATTATGACTAAAAATAAAATAATTTTTTTTCTAGTGTCTTTGTTCTTTTGAGAAAGTGTGAAAATCAGAGCACTGCAAAAAATGGTTTCAAGAACGCCTTTCGGCATTTCATATAGTCCATTCTTTTTTCCGTTGTTAGCTTTTTTTTTGTAGTATCAAGTTCTGAAGAGAAAAAAAAGAAAGGTTGAGAGAAGTCAACAAATTTCATGATTGGGGAATTTAGCATTTTGACGGGCGAAACGTCTTTTTGTATTAGAGGAGGTATTCGTGTCAGGGCTTTAAGAGGATTTTCAATGGCTCGCTTAGATTAAGGGTGCGATATGAATAATCAAATACCGAACATAAATTAAATTATAATATTAAAAGGGGTTACACTACCCTGGCGCTTGGGTTTTGAACTCATTTTTGTAGTTATTTTTGAATGGTTTTTAATATTAAATAAAAAATCCTTTCATACATTCGCATAGTAGTAAATTAGAAAAACATTTCCAAATGCTGCCATGGAGGCTGGCTTATTGGAGAAATATTTTTAGATTGCTGAAAATTTGCATCACTATGCAGCCAGAAGTGAGCATTGGAAAACTCAGAGTTCAATATTTTCATATATATTTCCCAGAAATAGTTTATTTCAGAAAATTTTAACAATTCTTCATTTTAATAATGATAAATTACATTCAAAAGTTTCAATTTTAGTTAGAAGCAATTCTTTGAATTTTAAATCAATTTTTCGTGTATTTTAAATATAAAATGTTTTCCATCTATGCCATATTCGAAGCTGGTTTATTGGAGAAATATTCCTTGATCGTTGAAAATTTACATCACTATATGGCAGAAGTGAGAACTCTTAAAATGCACCATTCAATTTTTTCATTTATTTTCAACCAATGCTTCGCCTCAAACCGCAGCTGAACGAATTTTATTTCAAATGCTGAAATTAAATGAGAATTTTTCTAATTTTAAAGTCTTAAAAGATTAAGTTAAAGTTTTATGTCAAATAATTCTATAGAAATTTCCATATAATTATTTGACATAAAACTTAAGAAAAAAACTGTCTGCAAGTTTCATAGCGAAGTCTTTTGTTTTATGGAATATGTAATTAAAAATCCCTGAATGCTCATCTTCCTGATTGCGACTGCTCTACATTTTGTGCTAACGAAGTTCTGTTTCACATTCCGTGAATAGTCGAAAGAAAACGAGGCGAACGTAATGTGTAGTGATGATGAAACATGTCTGCAGAAGCTGGAAGATTGAAGTTACAATAACTCGGACTATTATAACATAGTAAAGTAAAATCCGCGATATCTGATATTATGCATTATTCCAATTTGTGTCATCATAATTAACTATCTTTTCCTTTCAACCAGTCCTCAAATTTTCATGAGAAAAATTCTCCCAATGAATATCTCTTATTATTTGAAAACCCATTACTCAAAGTTCTGTTTGTTTCTCTTTATTCTCAATATTAAGACATCTTCGTTTTTCTCTTTCTCTGGAAATTGTCGAAGCGTGTAAGCATAATTTCAGGATCTGTGGAGCAAAACACATTTGAACGTCAAAGCAAATGGATTTTGTAGACCTATTCAACGGCATTCTATAGATACGGCAGTCTGCTTATTTCACACTGGTGCATAAATCCGAGCTAAGGAGGAAAGTTCGAAGTGTCCCGGTGGTCCCGGAAAAGCCGTTGGTACTCGAGAGTCGAGTAACGAACGACGAATTCTCTGCAGTAGTGAACGCTTCGGGCAGCAAACGTATTCACGCGGATTTCTATGAGACACGGAAGAGCACCAAGTTGTACGGGTTGGTTCAGAGGGGCAAAAACAGGGAAAGAATCCTTTAGAAGACCAGAGCAAAAGAGAAAGAACAACCTCTAGGTCTCTGGGAAAAACAGTGTGGCAGTGCGAGCGAAAAATTCAAGCTTTAAGTACATCTTATTCAGGGACGGTTTCAAAAAGTAAAAAGATATTTTCATTTACTTTTTTACTTTAGTATACTTTACTTTTAAAATTTCACTGAATCAAAAGGAAATGAGGTCCGGAGTTTTTTTTATGAGATGTAAAGAATTGAAAACAGTATAAAGTCGTAGATAAAACTATACCATTAATTCCTTGTCGTTGAAAAATATATGTAGAATGTTTTATAAACGAAAGAAAGCAAGAAACGCGATTTATTTATACAGGTGATTTTATTTGCACAATAGATTAATTTATATGAAATTCTTTCTTTTATAATAGTAATTACATTATTTCCTATCTTTGAGACTTGTATGTGGAATGATTAATTATAGAAAATATGTTTTCCTTTCAGTAGTAAAAGTAGGTAATTAATTAATAGGCATTTTTTTCGTCAAAGCAGTATCGTAATTTATGATAAGATTTTTTTATTACTCTGACAAATATACCTTTTCACGGTTTAAGTAGTAACGGTAATTCATTGACAGACCCTTTTGTATTTTAAGTAGTAAAGGCAATTTTCGTCCAGATCGTCCCTCCGACAAGTAGTAACTGTCGTGTATGGTCAGACCGCCGTCTACCAAAATATTATCCCATGGAGCTAAAAATTCTTAAAATCAACCTTCTTTTTTGAATTCACAAAATTGAATTAATAATTATTAATAAATCATCACTAATTTTTTCGTTTGTATAAATGAAAAACGATATTTCTAATAAAAATATGCAATTTCAATTTGATATTGTTAAAACTAATTACTCTTCAGCATTATTGAATAATCTGAATATTGAATATTGAATATTGAATAATTGAATATTCTCTTTTATTTACTGTAACAATACGAATTATTTTATTTAAGCATTGTTAGTATCTAAATTTCATATTCTTGCGGGAGGGTGTCGGAAGGCCAAAGAAAAAAGTTTATGAAGTCAGTTAGTGGTTGTCCATAATTTATATTATCAATTTAGGAGGGTAATTTTTTGCAGAAATATTTTTTCTAATGATAGGATGATAAATGTTAAGGAAGTTTGCAAAGTTTACAAATTAACTGTCAGAAAATTCAATTAGGGAGAATAAACTTATAAAATCGGATTTTAGGGGGATAAAAAATGGCCCAAAATTGATAACGTAGTTTATGAACCTTAGACTTTCACCTCCTCTTGAGCTTGGAGGTATTTAGAGGTCAAGGCGAGGGTTGAAAAGACTAAATTTTCATTCTATTCATAAGATAATTATTTTCCTGCACCTCAGATTTATCTGAAGACTTGAAAATTGTTTTTCCGCTATGTACTTCGTTGAAAATTTTAGACTTTAAGGTCTAATATTGTATTTAAGCGAAAATAATAAAAGAAGACAAAACAGATTGCAAAGAAATAAAATCGAAACAGATTCCATTCGAAAGAAATTGCAAAGGCATAAAATTGTAATTTAAGTATGGAACAAATAAATGGCGCTTGCAACAATGAAACTTGCAATAAATAAGTGTAGGGAATTCCTCTTTTTATGTATCTCTAAAGCAAATTTTATTTTTACTTTTATGAGTATTAGTTATCTGCAGTTGTGGTAGATCGTAAATTGAATTTATTGCTGGACTATTCTGTGTGTTCATGTTAGACTATTCTAATAAACTGAAATTCCAACCAAGAACGACGTAATTAGTACCCTAATGGTATTGATTTAGCAATTATTATGAAGATAATTTGAATATCTGTTTTTAGAATCTATATGATATTTAGGAATCAGATTTCAAATACCTCGACTGAACTGAAGATAAGGGGAATGTTATACTCCCTCAAATTAAATTTCAAATGAACGTTAATAATACTCGACATTCCTAATTATCTGATTTCTATCTTCCCCCATCATTTATTCACCTGACCGACTTTCATCTCCTTTTGGTTCTGATCCCGATAAGCTCTAATTGATTTTTTTATTTACTCTTGGACTTACTTTATAGAGTCCATCTCTAATTTTCGTAGACATTTAATTCGATTAAATTTTTTATTTCATTTAATTATAAGTGTTTATTTTTAATCAACCTAATGAATTCTTTGTTTAAATTAGGATAAATCATAATTTCATAATTTCGGATTCAATTTGACAGATTATACTCATAAATTATTTCATAAAAATTGTGAAGCACTCGACATTTTATACATTTACGTAAAATGATTGCAATAATTGCAATAATTCACTTAAATTTAAAAATACATGTATCATTTTATCATCGTTAATAAAACTGATGGAAATGCCATAACATGAACATAACTTAAAATTATGGTCTGTAATTGTGGGAGAATATTCACAGAACTTTGGTTTAGATTCAGTAAAGCGCCTAATCTAGAATTTGTGGAGACTTGTAAAAGCAGCAACGCCGTATTGGCCAGAGCATCATTTAGGTTGTGAAAGTTGGGGGTTGGGGTATAAAGAGGTGAAAGGGAGAGGTCGAGGGTGAAATCTATATGGGCGAAAGGAAGGAAGCAAACGAAGAGAGAATTAGAGGGAGTAGTGAGAAAAGGAGGGAGAAAAGTTATAGAAGTGGGTGAGGGTGGATTTGTGGGTTGACCCCTTTTCGCTTCCGTCTCCTTCTCATTCTATTCCTCATCCTCTTATTTTCTTTTTTTTTATTGTCTTTCCATTCCGTCCTGATACGTCCAAGCTGACGGAGAATTTTCTCCAACATCAGAGTATACACAGAGGTTCAGTGGATTTGCTGTGCAGTTGTTTTGCAAAAATCTGATTTTAATCCTGATTCTCTCGTTCTTTATCCCTTATTCCGCATAGCTAACTCTATAATGGGAAACAAGAACAAACAAATTTTCAAATCCAAATGCAATTCCCTTTTGCTTTAACTTTTTTGCTTTTGCTTTTAATGGATTTTATTCTAAATCTTGAGGGGCTTACAATCTTTGCATGTCTTCTGCATTTGCAAGAGTAATAATTTATCTGGAAATTAATAAAGTATTAGAGTTATCTTTTTTCTCTAAGGAATATTTCGAAAAGACTTTTGCATATTACAATTTATGGTTACGCTGTAGTTCGAATGAAAATATGCAAATTTAATAGCTCTTTAGAGTCTTAACCGCTTCAATACCAAGAATGGGATGTATAAAATGTTATCATTTTTTAGTTACTGATTTGAATCAGCAAGACACTTCTCACTGAATCAAATGTATTAAAGTATGGAAATATTGCGATCAAAAGGTCTACATAATTTGCATATATTAAGTATATTGTGTGCGACTCTCCCGGAGAGGAAGTATAAACTCAAGATGAGATTTTTCGATCAGCATCCAGCGGACGCATAAATAGTATTCTTTACATATGCTTATTTCCGGTTTCCAATAGATACATATGTTGAGAAATCGTAGTAGTAGCTATACCACATATAGAAAACCACATCAGAAATTATTGCGACCTCGGACGATGAGGTACGCATTCAGTGGTCCCAGAACAACACATCAACTGTGCAGAATTACCGCCTGCATGAAACTATGAGAACAACGTTGATAAGCAATGTTAGGGTTTGATCAAATCAATCATTTGTATATTCAGGAAACTAAAGGTAAATGTACAAATCACATTTGAATTGAATGCAATAACGGCATAGACATTTTCCAAGTTAATTGATGCATGTTGAGCCGAGAAATGTTCGTGATCGATCAAAATCGATCGAAATTAGTCACTTTTCCGAGCTGAGGTATTCGTATCTTCATGAATTTGTTTCTGTTTATTATTTAATCATTTGTTTCATTTTAACGATGCTTTCGTTTTAATGATCGAACTTTGCAACCTGATTTTATAAGAGTCATTGTAAATAAAAATTTCATCCTAGAGATGAATTTTGGATTAATGACAAAACAAAACCGTCATTGAATGTGAAAAATGAGAATTCATGACTGTGTATTTATTGCAACTATCGGAGTTATTTTGGCATTTATTATTATTGTTTTTCATATTTTTTTTTATACATATGTAAAGCATCAAATTCATTCAAAGTAATGGATACTAAAGTTACTTTCATGATACAAAACGTGAATTTTGCATCAAGCACAATGGTTGTCTTTGTAGAAAAAAATATTTTTACGTTCTTTTTAATAGTAGAAAATCTATAGGGTGCGAGCACAAAAGATATTCAGTTTCAATCATTGCAAAGCGGTTAGCACTTTTCCGTGGCTTCAATACTGAACAAAACAACCACTCTACAAAATCATCTATTTTTTTATTTTCTTAAATAGAAAAAGGGTATTTCATAAATAAAATTATCTGATTAGAACTATAATTTGCCTGTTTTAAAAACATTCAATTTCAATAGGGTGAATACGTGTTCATGGTTTATTGACGTCATTTTGATTTTAGGCGGAATTAATCTCGTCCGAGTTTGAAATGATTAAACATTTATATCAATATTTAGATATATGCAACTTAATATTAATTATTTTAATGAACTCATATGGTAACCTTTGAGTAATTTTCGTTAATTATGTGGAGTTACAATTTACATTTCAAATTACATAAACCTGATATTCCATTTAGTACTCCCATCAAATATGTAATATAACAATATGAAACTTTAATTTAAATTATAAGTGGCATTTGTGATGAATCATTATAAATTATTAAAATGAAAATTACAAAAACACTGTGATCAATTCTATTTGAAAAATTACATAAAATCAGTAGAATAAATATCAGGATATTTTTATTTTACATGTTTTCATTCTTATTTACTTACAAATATGGGAATTTAACAAAACCGATATTATTATTTCACATAAATGATTTTATGTGCCTTTAAGTTAATTATTCTTGCATATTCAATTTTATTTGACATAGCAACTTGCTACAAAAACTCTTGTTATTGCATCAAAAACATGACAATATTATATCTGATCATAGTGAAATAATTTCATCTATTTTTCCTACATTTTGAGTTGACAATAGCTTAAACTCCCTATCATCTTGATCTCAAGTTTCCTAGATTCTCCTTGTCCTACTTTTTGTCAAATTGCCAACAAGGTATCTGCTGACCCATCAATATAATATTGCCCTGACTTGTTTGATGCACCCCCAAAAACTGCGAATCCCAACCTCGAGGTGTTAATCAACGAGTTTTTTTATTTCATAACACCCCGAGGACAAATCGAGTAGTTTGAATGATTATGTTTAAGAGGCGGGTCATGATTTATGTTTTATAGGATCCACGGGGACATGAAGGAAACGTCCGCAGGACATCCTTTCCTCAATAGGCACACTTTGCGAATACATATAGAACACATAGAACGACAAGTGGCTATTCAAAGCTGGCGAGGGTCGAGTGCTCCTTTGGAATTATGATGCCCTCGGGTTTAAGAATCAACATGAAGGCAGTTCAAAAAATCGATTCTTAATATTTTCATTTTTCTATTTGTCTATTTTTCTATTTCTATAATATAATATAAAACTGAATATCTTTATGTGTTTTCCGAATAGACGTCTACACTCTTGAAACTCTTAAAATCATATTTCGAATATCTTGAAATTATTTAAGATGTCTTGAAATCTTGTGAAATCTTTATAAATCGCTGGAAACCCCATTTGATGATTCTTTTGAACTTAAAAAATTTAAAAAAAAAACCTAAAAAAAATCCTTTTAAACCTTAAAATTCCTAAAATCTTAAAAGTCTTTTCATCCCTTGTAATTCCTTAAGATCACTTAAAATCTCCCTTTAGTCCTTGAAAATCGCTTTAAGATTCCTTCAAATTCTCTAAAAGTACTTAAAATCGCTTAAAATTCTTTACGTCTCTATCAAATCTTAAAATCTCGAACAAGGCCGCCGGGTAAATTTCTGCTAGTGTATTATAATTTATGACTTTCACTAAAAAGGTGTACTTATTCAGAGTCAAAATTAAGAAGTTACATTACAGATTCACAATTTTTGATTTCTTCGTTTTAATCTTGAATTGAAAATCCTTTTTTATTTTTAATTTTTGCTTTTTTACTTTTCAGAAAAGTATTAATACGAATTGATTTTTGAAACTCTAATGATCTATTAAGAAACTTTTTGGATAGCGTGACGAAAATTCGAGAACAGATTTTTCCGAGTTAAAAATAGGAATGGGAAATTTTTGGGCCCTAACCCTTTGGGACAACTGAAATTTAGGCGGGCGGGGGGGTGAAAATTAAAGGGTTGGAAGTGATGACGACAACACAGATCGATCGATGTATCGAGGGAAGAGAGGAGGCGACATGGCCGAAAAGCAAGGAGGCAGAAAGAGGAGCAACGCCCGGGAAGGGCGGTTGAACTGGCGGCGCCGCGACGACCGGCGCCGGCGTCACTATGTCCCATGAAGTTTCGTCCTTGCCGAGAAAAGTAACTCCAAAGAGGAACAGAGGAACAGAGGACGAAATATTGAGGGAAAGATAGAAACAGAAAAAGAAAGAGACATGTAAAGAAAAATATGAAGAGAAGAAGAGAATGGAAGGGATGCTGAATCCCATGGGAGATATTCGGCCTCTTGTATTAACCGACGGTTTCTCACGTTTGCGCAATAACAGCATGGAATTCATCCAATGGAAAATTAACGAGAAATATGCACTTCGTCGAGGTCTGATGACAACAAAATTAGCAGTGAGAGTAAACAGCTTATTTTTTAATTGATTCACTTTTAAAAATCATTATGTCACGCGTTTCTTTCGCAAGAAAAAACTTCTCGGTTGCTATTATTGAAAGTTGGATTTAGTGGGTCAAAATTTTAAGAAATTTTAAATTTAAATAGTGGATTTAAAAAATAAGGAATTAACTTCAAAATTATTATAGTTGCGTATTTTTATAGATAGAATTAACGTAGGGGGCCGTTTAAAAAATACGTAATTGCTTTTTGAGCTTTTTTTCCTCCCCCATATGTTACGTAATTTTTTTCAGAATTAATTTGTTATTTAATAACAATAATAATGTCGAGTGTTAAAAAAAAATATCAGAAGATCGTTATGTAGAAAATATTGTAAAACCCAATATGCTTCTATCAGTTTCTATATTTTTTATTTTTACTATTTTATTAGAAATGTAAAAAGCTATATTTGCAATAAAGTCGCCTTAACTTTTATTAAATTTGAAGATGTGAATAAGTTGAATTTTGTAACGCTTTCTTTTTTTTTTATTTTTAAAAATCGCTGATATGTCGGCAAGTGGCGCCATCCAACTAAAGAAGAATGCACTTTCTTTAAATCGACTGAGAGCTTTCGAGCTTTTCTGTTTAAACGATTGCATTTCGGAAAATTGTCCTTTTTATTTAAAAAATTAGATTATGTATGGAATTTGAAAGTAAGTGAGAGCCAAATTTCAAATGCATTCAAACTTTTTCCAACTTTTAGAATGTTCAGAGAATTATTAAATTACTTTTTTTAGAATTTAATATAAGCAATTTTATATTATACTGATTATACTTTGTAAATCCAATTATTATGATAAATTTTATGAGCATTTTGAAACGGGATTGAATAATTGAGATAGTTTAATTTTACAATTCATAGCAAATTAAAATACATAGAGTATGCGGAAACAAACTGTTGTAATTAAAATTAATTATTTAGTTATTAACTGCAGAAGCAGAACTAAATATCAAACATTGTTCAAATTTTATCAAAGAAGTATAGCAGTTGCTGAATTTTTCATAAAAAGGAACAAACCAATCAAGGAAGTAGGTCTAAAAATATTCAAATATTTCTAAAAAAAAGTATTGGGGATTTTCTTATGATATTAGAAAGTAACTATAGGTAGGCGAAAAAAATTCTTAAAAACAAAACATTTTTTGTTTATTTATTTTAATTTAATTAGCGCAGGGCGTTTTTAGAAACATTTAAATATTAAGTTTTTTTTTTTTACAAAATCCCCCCTCCTCGAAAACTCCTCATATCTTGCCACTCGAAATTTTTTTTTTTAACTGATCACACCCTCATGATGAAAAACAATCTATATTAATCATATGAATTCAAAACATCAATTTCAGGCAACTGACTAATTGGACAATGGACAATCGTCAACGGAGAACTTTGCGCATGTCTAGTTGTATCTTACGTAACGTCATCATATGACGTTCCGTATTCCGTCAACACCGTATTTACTAAACGCCTATTCGATAAAATTTTTATCAAAACAGCTCCTTAATAACAAAATTCAATTTAGAAATTTAAAAAAACCCTTACTTAATTTGAATTTCGCGCGCAACACTTGCACACAAGATACCAACCTCAAACTTCCGATTGAGAGCCCCCTCCTACTTTTTTTTAATAAAATCTTCCGCAGTTTTTCTACTTTTAATTATAATAAATATCATAAAGTAGTCTTTTATAGTAGGCATTTATATTCCTAAATTTCTGAAAGAGTTGGAAAAATTAAATTTAAAATGTAACAGGTAAAATACATTTAAATTTAAAACCAAACATAAAGTTTAGATTGAAAGTTATTTTCAAATTCCTTAAATTTCACACTATATATTTGACTAAAAATGGTTTCGCTAACTTCCTGGAATCCCAAAACTGTTCCCTCAAAAATGTTACGTAACATTTTAACATTTCTTGCGATTGAAACCATTGAAACGACTGAAACTTCGTAAAATTTCGTAAATTAGAATTTCCTCTAAAGTCTCGAGTTCCCAAAATTAACATTAAAAAAAAATGATTCTATCACTTTATTCTGTCTATATAAAACCGAAAACAAAATATTTATTCAATGACCTTTTTTCCATAAAATCTAACATTAAATCGAATCACCCATCATATCCGTAACAAATTTCACCTTTTTTTGTAATTGCAACTACGCCCCTGCGTCGTACGAGAGAGACAGACTCGTGCGCACAAATTCACCAAAGGAAAGAGAAGGATAGAGATGAGTACCTAGCAGACGACGGCGGCCATTTCCCGCGGCCTTGCCGTACTCGTGTTTCGAACCTTTGGCTTTTGATTTCAGGGCACCCATTTCCCCTCAAAGTTTGTTCAGAGATTCCGACTGAACGATAAGATAAAAGCTTCTTGTATTGATATCGAAAGATAGTGATCGCGAATCCAAGTCGAGAATTCTCTGTCTCTAATCTGTGTGACGTAAAACTAGCACTGGCATTTGACGTTAAGGTTTCCTTCGTTATTTCTCGATCCTCTCGTCTCTTTTCGTGCCTTAAGTGATTGTGGTGGTAGCACTGTTAGTGCCCGAGAAGGAAAAAAAAACTGTGGCGGTGGAGGTGGTGGTGACGGATAGTAGACAAGGCGGATTTTTCGTGGGCCTCGTGTAATTTTTTCACAATTTTACGATTTTAAGAAACATCTCAGGCTGGATCGAGTAACACGAAGACCGTTGTAGCAGAAAAGTGCGTGTGGGATTGTGTGAGTGTGTTTGTGGTGTGTCAGGGATAACGTCGAGCGACCTAGGTATCGTCATCACCAGCGAGATGAGGACCCAGGCTACCTTCTTAATGCTCGGTCTGCTATATTTAGCGGGCACCCTCGCTGTTGTAAACGCAGGTGAGTTGAACCGGTCGTGATGGCTTATGAACTATTTTTTAAAATTATTAATTCATCTGCATTCTTGCACGATCATCCTCATGCATACGAGACAGACCTCTGATCGGTTTGACAGATTTGGACAGGTTTCGATTTTGGCAATTTTACCAGACCGAGAAGTTCCCTCCGATCGGAAAATTCCACCAAATTCTTTTTCTTTATGTTGGCATATTTAGAACACTGGGGATTATTTATCCATTGCAAAGAGATGAGGTCATTCTTTTTATTTGCCTAATTATCATTTTGTTAGTATACACGGTATACACGGTATACATAGGACTGGCACAACTAAACCTGAAAGTCGGGTTTCCTAACCTCAATTTTTCGATGACCAGATTTTCCTATATATATATACATTATATTTATATTCAGTGACTTTTCAAAGTTTATTCTAGGCATGTAGTTTTTGACACTTCAAAATAGACGTTTTTTCAGTTTAGTTAAATTGTTTAGTTAAATTATATTAATAATTACTTTACAATTTCAAATCTAAATTATTCAAAACTGTACAATTTTAAATGCCAAACTTAATAATGCAATTTTACATTTTAGGCTTTTATTTTGAATAATTCAAAATAAACTTCCATGATTTCTAAGTAGGAGTTAGATTTATGTTAAATACATTTAAAAATTTGCCTTTCTTTTTTCGTTTTTAACACTTTTTGAAATTGGACCTATGAATTAGCCATCATCATACCCACGTTTTTGAAAGGCTGCCAACTTTTAAATTCGAAACTCTTCAAATCGAGACGAGAAATTTAAAGAGCCTACTAGTTCAACTACAATCTATGAACCTTTTAAATTTAAGTGCCATGTAAAATAAACGATCCTAATTTTGAAGTTAGAATTACAATAATAAAATTGAAAGTCACATCTGAAAACGTAAATAAGGTTAAATTTAAACTGAGAGTGATCAATGTTGGCAGCTTTTTATGTGAAAATCAGTCAAGTTCTCAGTGTAAATTTGATTAAATTTTAATCCAACATCTTAAAAATGAAGAATAATTTTGAAAAATGTTTCTATTAAAGAACTAAATATCTAGTTCAATGTCTAACGTTTATTGCGAATCAATTTGTTAAAAGCTTCTCCATCCACTCATAATAATCGTAAATTTGCCTTTGCAGTTTGATATAAAAACCTTTTTGCGAACAATCCATTCACGGAAGAAGAAATTAGAATCGATTTTATCCCCTTTGGAATGGGGGAATTACTTCGGAACACGAGTTACTATTCCTTGAAATAAATTATTGAGATTTCAAATCAAATCTAATTGATGGAATCTTTCCTACTAATAATTTCTTACAAACACATCACAAAGGAAATAATTTGAAACTTATAGATTGAATTTAAAAAATCTCAACAAAGAAAATTCCAAGTGAAACTTATCCCTTTACTTTAATCGAAAGAAGAAATGAAACCTTCAGATCAAGGTTGCAACGAGTTTAACAAACATGCACTTAATCGAGACTCTTTTTTTCTAGGACAAAACTCGGTTGGAAGCTTCTTGTTCGTATTTTTGTATCCATCATGCGTTAACCTCTTCCGAGAAATTGTCACGTGCCTGCAATTCAATGAAAGACAAAGATAGAGAGAGAGAGAGAGATTTAAGGACGATAAACTTTGTACATTGCAAAAATGATCTAGTTTTGGAAATCTGATGCTGTGAATACTTAAAATGGAAAATTCAAATTCCAAAAAGCAGACAATTTTCAAAAATTCAAACTGGCTGAAAGCAAAATTCTTTTTAAATGCAAAAAGGCGTTTCCAACTTCCGCATTCTGCTTTGGAATTAAAACGCCTTGAAGTCGGAGTTCTTCAAGGTTCACTGCTGTTCAATGTTAATTTTCCAAAGCAACTCGTTTTCAAAATTGGATCCATGAATCTGAGAGATCGTCACGTGCTTGCAATTCAAAGAGAGACAAGAAAGAGATATTGAGGAATACGGGAAGTTGACTTCGTACATTTACGTCTGTTCGGTCAATCGATTTTTAGAATTGGACTTGGAAGAGAACGACCCGAGGGCTTTCCGACGTTGTCATCGGGCAAATATAGCGTGACCTCGCAAGCGAATAAAGAGAGCCTTTGGAAATCAGAGGAAAGTCGATTTCCATGGCAAATGCCAGCGAACAATCATGAATTCCGTTTGAAACTAGACGTCGAAAAGTTACCCTCGTTGTCATGCATATTCCACTACGTAATTAGGCGAATAATATTCCAACTATTTTCAACTCTGAAACAGCCGATTGCATACCTATCTTTTCAGTGATAACGGCCACAAAAGAGTCAGCTCTCTGATACTAATTTTATTTTACTCGTTTTTATCTGATGATTCTGTCGCATGTCTTCCATGTGCCTCATCGCCACTCCTCGTTTTACTTTACATTGAATTCGACATTTTTCTTCATTAAGAATCCTTTTAGCAGTCTGTGGGTGACAGATTATTTATTCAAACGAATTCATGATTTCACAATCTGATTCATTTTATTGCAGGAAAACAGCGATGTAAACGTGATTGCCTTGAAAATGTAATTATAAATTATTCTCATGAGCAATCTGCATGATAGAGTTTTTAATCATCAGAACATAAAGAGATTATGAAAAATAATTACTGAGAGACTGAAAAACCTCAATCCTATTCTTTGACTGAAACTTTTTTATTTCTTAAAAAAAGTGAGGTAAATTCGATTAAAGATGATTCTGATGATTCATATTTTTCGGTTGTTTTTGCTAGTCTTTTTCTCAGTAAAATGTTGAGTATTGCAAGATAATTTATTTTGAAACAGCATTCCTCAGACAACGGGCAGTAACCTCTTGAATGGTCTAGTCGGGACAAAGGCAACAAAGTCAGGATAGTTAATGCGTTTGTTACGATACGTAAAATTTAGACAAGAACCGTCATGTGGCTGTGCGTCACTCATGCGTCATCACTTGTTTAGATTGTATTAACTGGGTAGAGAAACTGTTGCAAGCAATTATATCCTTGGAGAAAAGATTCCATCCAGAACAATTAATTAATTAATGGATGGCCTGTGAGAACTGAATTTGTTGAATATTTTTAACTGGATTAATTAAAAAGATAGAGTAGAGTTCAAAGAGTTTATAGCCCGAAAGCATTTCAAAGCAGGCGGGTTCTACAGTTGAAGGCTCAGAATCTGTTACTGACAAAATATTTTTTTCTTTTTGAAGCAAATTATGGGTATTCGATCTTTTTACTTTGTTCTTAGAAAAAACCCAAATTTGTTCTTTAAACTTATTTACCTTAGACTTAATTGAGATATTTAAGATGAAAAAAAAAATCTGGCTACAAGTTACTTAGCTAGTATAAAACTCGCTTAGTTATAGAAATTTTAATTGTTTGAATTAATTAACTCTGTCTTTAGTTTAGTGTACAATGAAGCATTGATATGATCTGATAATAACGTGTCTATGATACGTGGCTTTGTAAACTGATCTTGAATGGAGCGTCCATTACTGAAATCTAGTTATTAAAGGTTGCATAATTATATAGAATATGTAATACTATTATTGAGATATGGTGTCATATTGAACTGTTTAGAATATCGATTGTCAAAACTCCATGGGCTGAAACAACACTGTACATGCGCATAATGTAACAAAGGCAATATTGACGCGATGCTGCTGCGTCTTACAACATAACGCTGACATAGGGATTCTGATCATAATGATGAAAGTATCATTATTAACTCAAAATCGAAAAGCATTATTCACCAAAGCTATATTTGCAATCCTATATTCAAAATTGAAGAACTGAAGTATAGCCAATATCTGGCAGAATTCTGAAATTATCATCTATTTATCTCCAAGGAAAATAATTGTTCAAAGTTCTTTTCGTAAGAGAGTTTTATCGTTATCGTAGAATAAACAAGAGCTAATTCTGTTTTAAGAGAATGAAATCAGTGGCATTTTATCATCACAGGCGGCGGAGCTTTTTCCATCAGTACATATTGATTGGACCTTAATAGAGTTTTTCCCATAAACAACATTTAATATCCTCTCTTCTTTAGTAAACTATTTGAGCTTTCAAAATACTATAAGCAATATTACTAGCAATCTACAAAAGTAATAAAGTAATATATTTCATAATTTATGAAGCAAAAAGAGATAAACATTTAAAATTGAAAGAGCCAAAATTAGAATTATGCACCTGTAATTAATTATATTTCATAATTTAGTTTAATTGATATTTTTAAATACTGAATATCATTGACTTAGAAATAAGGCTCGTTATTATATCAAATGATTTTTCCCACTCTGGAGATTTAATCAACCGAATAATTTGATTTTAATCTAAAATTTTTGCTTATAAATTTGAATATTCAGAGCTCGACCTCAGAAATGAGAATTACACGAAAAGACTGTTAATAAGGCTTTTAATTTGTGTTCCCCTTATAGTTTATTTAAAATAATAAAAACCTTTTCCTTAAAATATGAAATTATCAAAAATTTGAATTGAGTGAATACCCAAAAATTAATTAAAAGTAGAATTAAATTATTTAATTCACGCTTTTAGTCTAGAAGAAGAAAGTAATTTTGAAGATAAGTTCAGATAAAAATAATTCCGTTTTTTCTTTTTCAACTTTTTTTTTTTAAGTTTCTGCCGTTAACGTTCTATCCTTTCGATTACATTTCTGCTCCTTATTTCCATAGTCTTTAAAACTTTGTACACTCGACCTGATTCTGAGGGGTCTTTTTTCCGAGTGAGATCATTTTTATGTAACTATTAAAGGTATCTTGCCGTAATCGGAAGTTGCACAAAGAGGAGAATTCAAACGATTAGAACTATAAATTAACTCTTGCCATTAACTTCTCTGCTTGTAATTAAGGCAAAACTCTAATGGTGGCTGTATTAGTAGACATGAAAGCGTAAAACGACGATGGTTATTACTCTCTCTTTATCTTTGAAGTTCTCTCTATCTTCTCTCTTTGAATATAAGATGCACATCATAAAGCACCTCTATTTTTCAAAAGGATGACATTGTTCCCAGATTGCGAAGAAAAACCGGCTTTGTAAATTTCCCTGGAGAAAGAAATCGCTCTTTTCAACATTCTTTCTCATCTAGTTATTTTCTATTAAAATTTACGTTTAAAATTCTTTAAAATTACTTACAATTATCCTTCAGAATATAAAGTTATACATAACCTTCGTATAACTATTGTGTTATTTTGAGGAACAACAAAATTGAACAACTTCTGAAAATATATTATTTTTTTCGAAACTAGAAATCACTCTTTCGGAAAATAAATTTTTTATCTCTGGAATTTCTAACTGGACTCTTGAATTGTGAAATATATTGATAAAAGTTTCGATCATGATATATTGAAGAACGTTAACAACACTTTATCTTTAGAAATCTAGTTTGTCGTTAATCCGATTAGAAGTGCTTGTTTGTGTTTCACCACCAAGGCTCCCTAGGTTTCGCTGATGGTTATTTTACCTAGGAAAGATTGACATCAATTGAAAAGTTTCAATAAATATCGTCTAAACTGAAGCTTATTTCCGGAATTGAATTTTATTTTCAGGGTTACCATTTTTAGTGGCTCTCTAATTTTAACAGCTTGGCATTTAAATTTATTTACATAATGTCAAATTTTTTAATTTTTGAAGATTTAAAAGTATAATTGGAATTGGAATTTTGAAATCAGACTCCTACAGCAATCTTAAAGTTCTGTATTTTTGAAAAACGTTCTCTCTTTTTTCTATTTTTTTTTTCTGCCTACGAAACGTGTGAATTATTAATCACTATTATTCGAATAATTAATAAGAAACAGATATTAAAAACGAATTGCGAATTATTAGAAATGAAGTAATGAGGTGCAACACAAAATCGAAACATGTATATTTTTCCCCTAGGAGTTTAAGGACATAGATCCTTATTTTTAGGACCTGATCCTTCAATGAATACCAGAGATTAAATTGACCAATGAGGTGCTTCATATCACCCTAGAGTATTACTTCACTTTAGAAGGGTCGACAATAAATACGATCCTTAAGTCTTTTAACGTGCTCTTAAGGGATTCCATAGATTTTAATGTTTCACCAACTGGAACTACTTTTCTTCAAAGTGCCAGGATTCCCCCATTTTGTACTAAATTTCCTTGGATGTGATCTTATTCTTGCAGAATACAGAATCTTATTACGTTTTAATCTCTTCCATTTCTTCTACATTAAACTTTACACTCATATTAAAAAACTCCCAATCTTATTCCTCTGAAACTGAAATAATAAAACAAGAATAATAGGGTAATGGGCACAATGGTTAGCCACCCCCCAATGATTGACCATTTTCTTTAAATATACATAATTAACGAATATTCGAAAATAAAATTATTGATAAATCGTGCAAGATTGTTCTCTTAACACACTCTACGCTATTTATTATAAGTTTTAATTGAAAATATTTCTTAATTTATGATTATTTTGAAGTGGCCAACCATTGTCAAAAGTGGCCAGTCACTGTACCTATTACATACCCTATAATTTGTCTTAAATCCAAACTATTCTTTAAACGTCACTTCAATAAATTTTCTCTATTACTTTTATCTTTCCATAAACTGGAGATATACATAATGCAGGTTATTTTTTCTTCTCTGGCTTGTTATTCCTCCTGGAATTGAAGCCAAACACGATACATAATCAACATAATATATTTTTATCTCTCACAGTTCATGGACAATCCAGATTCGTTTATTTATTTTTTATTTTTTTTAATAGGTACTTTTTCACAATAAATTCTAAATATAAAAAAACGTTAAATAATGAAAGAAAGTGTGATTATGTATTTCTTATTAAAAAGAGATGAAGTACTTATGTGGTGTGGTAAATAATCTTTGAAATAAATATGTCTCGTTTTAGTTGCTCGAAACTTGGTAAATACATTACCTGAGTAAGTACCTGGTGTAAACACTGTCGTAATTAGAGTTTACACTCCACCCTTATAATGGTCTTGAGTATATGTTTCGTGCCAATATGAGAAGCACTTTATCAGGGAAGCAGAATTCAACCCCCTAGGGTTAAGAACCTGTGAACCAGTAATGTTTTTATCGACGGTTGTCATGTTCCTTCGCCCCGAGGGGTAAATTTTTATACTCGTTTAATTAAAACTTTCGAGCAGGTTTCCTAGGCTACAAAAAAGTATTCCACTTTTTGATTTCAGGAAACGATTGCAATTATAATATTTCAAATTAGGCAGGTTCTACACTTGAAGTCGCAGTCTAATTTCCTCTAATCATCTAAAAAAGAGAACATATTTTGTCCGCAAGAGATTCTGAGACTTCAAGTATAAAACTTGCCTGATTTGAAATGGATTCAGTCTATAAAATTTATTTAGGATGCTATTCCTTTGATCTTAATAATATATTTTTTCTGAATATTATGCCTGTGATGGTCGTGCTATTTTTTATATGTCTTGTATATACTTTGGAATATTCATTTATCTGACTCTGCAATTCTCTTCTGCCTCATGAAAAAGAAGTTGTATACGAGGGACCAGAAAGCGTCAAGAATGGTTCGGCGTGGACCATCAGCTGCACAGGCTTCCAGGGCAAAGGCGATATCAATTGGACAAAAAATGGCCATACACCAGAAGAACTGTCCCAGGGAGTTGCAAGGATATTCACTACTGATAGTATTAGTAATATTACTGCTGACGTTGGATTGGAGCACCATGAGGGAGTCTACAAGTGCGCAAAAAGCTCCAACAATACGTTTCGATTAATTGTTACCACCGGTTCGTAATAGCTCAACATCTATTTAGTGTTTTTGATAAATAGGTGATGGTTGTGTTGCAAGCAAACCTGGGAGCAAAATATTTCATCAGAAATGGTCAGTTAATTTTTAGAAAATTAATTCATATTACATTAGTCAGTAGATGGATCTAACTGCATTTATAATTCAGATTGTAATTATTCTTCAATTTCAACTTTTATAACAAGGTAATTCACATATTTAAAGTAATTTCTTCCCAGGTCTGACTGCAATAAAATTTCGTATATCAATTGGAGATTGCTTTATGGTTTGCTATAAAACAATTGCCTTCAAACAAACGATTTATTAGAAAAACATTTTATTTATAAATTTGTTTTATATTTATGTGGTTAAATGTAGTGTGTGCTTGATGTGATAGTCGCAGTTCTGCTCTCGAATTTATTTGTCCTTTACATGCTCTCGTTTTTCTCTACTTTGTGCAATTTTAAGCTTTTACTGGTTGTTTGGAATGGGAATCGTTTTGCCTGATAGATTGGCGTGCTTGCAAGTTTTCCTCTCGTTTTTCTATTTTCTTTTCTCTTTTAAAATATCTCTAGTTCCAAGATTTGAATCATTCAAAAACGCGGCAATCATCTATACAGTTTCTCGCTGAACTTAAACTCAGGCCAAGAATATAAATCAACGTCGATCCCTAGAAGCAAAAATCGTCTTGATTGTCTATCAGTTCCGTGGGCCAGTTTACCAGACTATGTAAATCTAGAGATTCCATTTGGCTCCTTTCCAAAATTCGTGTCACTCAAATTTCTCATTTTTTCCTGATTGCCCACCTTTTATTCATTTTCAAGAATTCTTAAATTTGATTACGAATGCGTTTTTTTACCAGAATCGATTCCTCTCTATATTACAAATATGCTCAATGTTTTCTATTTGGTGTTATTTACTAACTATGGTAGAAAGTGCAATTACTAAGAGCTTGTTTCTAGTATTTTTATTATCGCAGTGTCCTACATTCTTGCGACAGCTTTATATTTTTGTCCCTAGTATTTTACCTTATATAGATTTTATAATATTATAATATTTTTAGAATTAATAATCCTTTGATATTTTTGGATGTCTAATAATCAATTTTCTAGATTTCAGATGATTAAAGGAATAATCAATAATTAAACTCACGCCATTCCAATTTAATTATTAAGAGTCATCATCATTAATCCCATTGATGAAGTAAATATAACGGTTTTGTTTCGTTGCATAAATAACCCATTATTGTAGAATAATTGAACATTTCAAGCTATGTAGTTCGAAAAAATATCAGATGAAACGATATGAAGTTTTCATTTTATCAGAACGACTAACACGGTCGTTTTTAATAGGTAATCAATAATATCAAACGGACATTTATTTATCTTTGAGTGTATTTGACATTTTTAAATTTTTATTTGAAATGCTTCGACTAATTTTTTTCTTAATTTCAGGAATAAAAGGACTCTTATGATTATCTACTTTTATAAAATTAAAAGTCTGTGTGTGTGTTCTGAAAAGGCTCCCTCCCACACCCTTGAGGCTATCAGAACCAAATTTTGTGGACATTTCAAGACATTTAAAATGATTTTAAAGGATTTATAAATATTTTCAGTGATTTCAAGAAATTTCTTGAGCCTCTAATTCTTTAAAATGTCCTCAAATTTCTTAAAATCTATTCAAGTCACTTAAAATATCTTGAAATCACTTGAAAATCCTCATGAAAGAATAAAAAGTTCTTTTTCAACTTTATTAGTGCTAGGAAGTGGAGAAACTCGATAGAAGTTTTGAAGGCAGCAAACTGGGAAATATTGGTGCTGGCGCTATATTATAATTATTTTCTCCGTTTTTAATTACCGAAGAAGCAGTCGACCTCGTTTGCATTCTACTTCTTTATCCAGTTCTTTCCGCTGGGTTGTTAATTCAAACTTTAAAATGTCCGCTCGGGATTCTTGGAGACGATTGCAAAAATGGGGATCTTAGCTTCGATGGTCCTCTTATCCAAGTTCTGTAACCATATTTCTTTGGGGAATACACGGATTAGCGAGATTTATGGCAGTGGGTTCGAGTCGCATGACCCCGTTACTCTTTCGCTTTTCGCTCGGGGCTCTTTTACCTGGCAAACGAAACGTTTTTCATTCTTTCCGAGCGGGCTCCTCGAATTAGGCGCGAACACGTTTTCCCCCTTATGTATAAAGATGTTGAATCTAATCTAATCTCCAAAAATCCTCAATCAAAATCATATTCTAATGTTCAAAGTTTTAAATGGAATACTTAATTATATCTTTAGAGTGTGATATTTCTCAAACTAAATTTTCAGAAAAAGATAAATATCTATATTATCTATAACATTTAAAAATAAATAAATAAACTCTGGGCTAATGCTGAGCTGTTATTGGAAACGTTAAATTAAATGTGAAATAAAAAATTGATAAATCAAAATTATATAATTTAAAATGAAAATCTTCAATTTTGATGAGTATATTTTCCCGTTTGTTTGAAAGCTGGTATTTAAAGTTTCATAATTAAGTACACCGATTAAAACTTCATTAAATCTGTAATTAATTTATTAATTTTCTATTTTACTTGACATATTCACAATTTAGAGATTAATATAAATTCCTTAACTTTTAATACTCTCCATTAAAATTATATTAAAATTAAAATTTCCTCTCCGCGACATTTCTCAGTTTTAAAATAGTTTTGATTTAATATAATTTATAATTAATTCTCATCTCTCATTAAACTCTGAAAATTTAATATCTTATATTTTGAGGTATAATGCTCGCATCATCCTTTCATTATAACTAAAATTATTCTGAATTCTCCTTCGTGATGCAAAAGCTACAGTCGGTTATGTCGTTATATTTGTGCGTTTATAATGGAAACACAATGCTTTGTACTAGTTTAACGACATTTCATGACAATATACATTTTACGATTTATACGTAACAGTAGTTTTGTGACATTTCCCTCGTTAACAAGGTGACTAACACACAAGAGTTGTTCGTATGTCCCAGATAATGTCCAGATTCCTATACTACCTCTTTTAATCTTTCAAATCATTCAATATTAAACGGATTCGGAATATAATATTATAATAGAAAAATTCTCAAGACTGTCGGCAGTAGGTGCGGTTTAAAATTTTCTAATTTAAAATTTGACACTTCTACTTCTCTCCAGAAATTTTTGTTTTGATTTGTGGAACTGAAGCTTGGAAAGTTTTCAGTATTTTCTGATACTGCATGTTGTAGATTGGATAAAAAAAGTTCTATCTATATTCAAATCATGGAAAAAAGTAAGGCGCTCAGAATCTGACTGCAAAGCCTTCGATCGCTCAAGCCACGTGGTTCGAAGTTGCCATGGCTTAAATCCAGATTGATTTTAACGCCACACGCGACGCCTGCTTAAACGATAGATAAACTATAATTAGACGGCAAGCCACCGCCTCACCTCTCTGAAACAGAGAATAGCACACTCCACGTTTATTCAGCGAATACTGAAATATTACGATGTGTCAACTAGAGTGTTGCATACAAAATTAGTTCACATACTTCCAGCTCTTTTGTTACTAATTTAAAAAAATTCTTTCAATTTTAATTGAAGAAAGGGGTTAAATGTAAATGGTGTAATCAATCTTTAATTATACGAAAGTGAAGATTAGACCAGGAAAACTAGGAAATGCCGAGAACTTGTTAGAGATTGAGAAATGATTAGAAATTCGGAAAGCTGAAAATGCCTTGAAATAAATTTTAAATGACGAGAAACGATATATAAAAAATTTTAAACTCGAGAAATAGTTCAAATAGTTGGAAAAGGAAGATATTTTTAAGGGTTGTAAAAGAGGGCGTGGAAATTTGAAATACACACACAGACATTTAGTTTTTTTAATGAAATTTTAAATGAAAAACAAGTTCAAAAATGTGTCAATTTTACAAAGGAAATTAATTGTATAGCTTCATATAACAGTCGAGCATTAATAATTACACTCATTTGTTGACAATGAACTCAACTTAATTAAACTAATGCACTGATGTATGTTAATTAAATGCAGTGAAGATGAGTATTAGTAAATGAAAGATCGATAGAGCATAATACACGTGTCTCGTGAAATATCATTAAATAAAAAAATATATTGCAGTAAATGAAGATTAAATGATGAATAATGACTCATATTAAAGGTCAAAATTACTAATTTTATTATTTTAGTAATTACATGTATTTCACTGTCAGGAATTTATTCTCGTTTCTAGCCTTGAATGGAAATAAACTGCATGGAAAATTCCGTTGCATTCCTACATTTTAGATTATAAAATGGAAATTCATGTCGAAAATAACATTCTCTGGACATTCGAGTTTATGAAGCTCTTATTTGAATTTCTACTCAACTATTCTACATGTTTGCATAATCCATTTAAGAGAATATTTCACAATTGTTATAAATAACTTTCATCGGAACTCAATAATATTTTTAATGAAAAATAAATAGTTTGAAATCTAACTTTAAAAGTACTGATTTTCCTGCTCTGTATGCATAATTCTAATTAAAAGTGAAGCACCACTACAGAGCAAAAGAAAATCAAATTAAAGTTGATTAAAGTGAAGAATTGAATTTTTTATTACGACTTGGATCGAACACCCTTAAAGCTTTAAATTGAATAAGTTGAAAATTGGATGTTTGATAATAGGTTTGTTAAATCTCTTGCCCGAAAATTTGGAATTGTTTCTATTATTGTCTTCAAAGAGAAGCGAATAATAAGGATTCAAATGAAAAAGTAGAAAACCATTTTAATGGGATTAAACCTAGGATTTAAAAAAAATTTTTGTGGAGTATAAAAGAGCTTGTAAAACATAGTAGAGGATACTTGATTCTTTGTAGATTAACAGAGTGTTATCATTATGCAGCAGCAAGGTTGAAACACGATATATGTATATTGAATAATAGTGTTGAGCTCTATTTTCATTAAGAATAAAAAGCAACTTTGAACTAATTAGGGTTGGTTATTCTAGTGCCTCTTTCGCACTTTACACCGGCAAAAAGTCTACCTCTGAATGGATACTTCTTCAATTCGGAGCTCTTGAGAGTTTTCAACTTAACTCCTTTTGCTCCGCGTGCCCTTTCCTCTTTCTACTCTGTTCAGCAAACGATGCTCTTTCGTAAGTAGCCAAAAGTTGTTTTCCTACTCTCTGTCTAATTGTCGATTTGGAAAAGTTCCGCAAGCTTCGTGGTATTTTTCTCATTTAGGAGAAAATGGGGGCAAGAAAGTTTCGGAGAGAAAATGAGTTGGGCAAATAATGAAAATGAAGAGAAAATGAACACTTGAAGAAGAACTTGGAAAATGAGTGGATATAGATGGAAACAGATGAAAGGAAAGTATCAATTATTTTCCTCCCTTTTTAAACTTAAATTACAATTCCACATTGAGGATTTGGATCCGCCATCGATCAGAGCTACCAACTGATTTTAAGGAGTTTTAAAGCACTCAAAAAAATATCTGGTTAAATATGACCTTACTATTTTTTTTCTGATTGATTTAACCAGCATTCTGGTTTTGTCAACTAGAAATTTTCATTAAAATAACCAAAACTCAGGTTACTTTAACCAGGAAAAATATTAAGGGCATATTTAACCAGAATTGTGATGTCATTTTTTTGAGTGCGTTATACTTTAGAGAAAAAGGAAGTTTAATTATCCAGTTTCTCGGGAGACGAATTAAATTGTGTGCAAATAATGAAACAGTTGAGTAAATGAATACTTTCTGTGAAGCTGCTGGAAATGGAGAATGCCCCTAAGGATGAGGGTATGTGGGGAGAGATGTGATCCCTTCTTTCTTTCTCTTTTGGATTCGAAATGATAACTCAAAAGAGTCTACAAGAGTCTACTTGGACGAGATGCCTTTGGATTTACATTTATATTTTAGGAGAGAGAAACTGCATTGGATGTGGAGAACTATGGTGTGCACCAAAGCGAGGGGGTTTTAGGGGGTAGGGGATGCAGTAATAATATATATGGAAATGTTCTGACGGCGCCTCCGCATACACCGTATAAAGTTGGAAAATGTATGCACTACGTACTACAGGTTGTGATAAGTCTACACTCTACATGGTGATTCACGACACTCGACCACTCGACTTTTCACTCGAAAAAATTCTAGACGGGCGAGCTCAACCAGATTGGCGTATGTTTGAACAAAGGACCGAAATTCATTTTTTACTCCGCACCAGAAGACGATGATTAATGATCTTCTGTACAGCGAAACATTTTTTTTCGATATTTTTATTATGATGATGTTCATTGTGTTGCAATTTCGAGAGAGAAATGAATTTTCGTGAAGAGGGGTGGGAGAATAGTTTATGAATCTGAAGTGGATGAATTTTTACTACGGTTTTGTTGAATTCAGTTTATAGCTACGGTTAACGGAAACATTTTTTATGATACTAAACACCGGGCTATTTTTATTTTACATTTTCCCAGACTTCAAAGCGCTATTCAAAGTTGGTTTCGTGTTTATGCAATTCCTTAAAACCAGATCTTTGAAAATATTTAAATCATTTTTAATATGTAAGAAATAATGCTGAACTTTTCTCATCTTTTTTAATATTCTGAGCTAGCGAAATTTCTAGTAAAATATTAATAACAATCGTTTTTTACTGTAGTGGAGTGACAATTAAATAGGGGATTTTAAGCATCACGTTTGGATTACAGAAGGGATTATAGTTCCAGAGGTTATCGAAAAAGTATTACCACTTGCTTTTTAAAATGTTTTGTAATCTCTGCTTGATTACAGGGATTATAGATTACAATTTTTTTTTGATAAAATTTTCAAGCTATGCATCACAGGAAATCCGAATTGATTGAAATATAAAATAACTTCATTGAGTAAATTTGATGTGATGAATTTTCATCAGTAATAATTATTTCTTTTTACATGCTTTATTTAATTAATATTATAAAACTGACGGTATTTTTTACTGTCTTTCATCGTACAGTTTTATGGTTTACTTATTTTCTTTTTTACTACTTTTTACTACTATACCCTTTTACAATGTTTACGCCTTTTCTCGTTAAGCCATTAGCACTTTCGACATCCAAATATTTTTAGAATGTCACAATAAAATATCAGATACTTTAAGAAATTATAAGACTGTAAAAGATTTTCGTTTCTAGACTTCTGTTTAATAATTAATTTCATAATTTCGTAATTATTTTCTAGTTTTAATTTATCGCATTTAGAGCATTAAATTCAATTTGAATAAAATAAAAGTGAAACACTGAGAACTCATTTGAGACTTGGAATAAATTTGGGTTTGCAATACATACATACATACATACATACCCTCCATTGCAGGCTATATTAAAACGAAGTGAAATTAAACTGAAATTCTCTTAATCTTCATAATTAGAAATTTTAATTAAGACCCGAGTAGGTTACGAATTAAGTACATTCCGGAAAATTAGAGCCTCTGCTCTTATTCTTCATGATCGTTGAACTGACAGAACTGACAGAGGACTTTTTTTTATTATTATTCTTGGAATGTTTTAAAATTAATATCAAGATGTGTGTTTAGTAGGCTGAACTATTATGTTGCACGCATCCACGAACATTGTGAAATAGTTCTTGGAGCGTGTAATTTCTTGATAACGAAAGAGCAAAAGGACGGGCGCGTGTTAAAGAAAAAATAAGAGATAAAATAAGAAAAAAGTTGAGGTGAACAGAGAAAGAGCAAGAGCCAGAAATAGGGGCTATTACCGTAAAAGCGTGAACTTTGCTATTCTTCTGTTTCACTCCCTCGTCGTTTCCGTGTATCCAGAGTTAGAAAAATTGGAACAAGCTCCGGACTGCTAAATGCGGCCCGTAATTGCTGACGGCCGCAATTTACCGGGCGTTTCCGTTTAATTAACGAGAATAAATTCCTTGCATGGCCAAATGGTAAAAACAGCTGGACGAAACCACGAATTTCGCAATTACAGCTTCTTTTATACTTGTTTGTGTATTATCAGTTGAGCCTATCAGTAAGTCACTTTTTTAAAAAAGAACAACCGAGAAAGCGTCGAGCTTGTAATTAAGAAACCAGGATTTTTCGATTTGACTTTAACAAATGTTTTCTTAGAAAAAAATTTTCTTTAATTTTTTTTAATAACATGTATTAACATTTCCAATCAGCCAGGTTCTACACTTGAAGTCGCATAATCTCTCGGGGACAAAATATGTTGTTTTGATTTGGAATAGATTCGGTCTATTAAAAAGGATCTTAATTATGAAAGAAATAACCTTTTTACATTTTTGAACTCATGGTATTATTACTAACTCTTTTATCTTCTGCTCTTTGTGATATCAGTCTTCTCAAACGAAGGAAAGAGCAATCTTCCTTTATTTTATTTTATTTTTTTTTCCTTTAGAAATAAGCTTTGGATACCTGGAGAAGTAAATGTGATTTTTATGTGCCTGCTTCAAAGGTTTTGAATTTTTCCGCATCCGTAGATTAGCATTTTAATAATTTAAGCTTGCTGAAGAATTGAGATAAGTCGAGATGGTGAGGAGAAAGAGCTCTTCTTTATGTCTCTTAATTTTGATATTTATTTCTTTCTTTCTTCTTTGTTCTAAAGTTTATGAGAATTTTTTCAAGTAATCTAGATAGAAATCTATTAAATGAAAAATATGATTAAATTCTCTTTTTCCACAGAAATATACCTCTAGTTGCCATTTCATTCAGCATCTTTTAGACCTTGAACCAATTTCTCTGATCCAATTTATTTGATTATAGCCTACACCGTCAGCTTGATATTTCTCGTATTCGAATTGAAAGCAATCTAAAATGAAAGATCAGTTTAAGAATGGCAGTGAATGTCGCATGCTATCAGAGGGAATGGAGTCGAAAGGCTGAAGAGATTAAAAATCAAGTGAAGGTGGTCTGCCAGGTTTCTGGCAAAATAGAGTAAAATTTATTTGTATTTCCTTTGATGAGAAATGAAACGGAAGCAGCGCACTCATTCGTTAACGAAGTTAGTCAAATCACGAAGCAGACAAGCGCTTCTGCATAAAGTTCGTTAACGAACATTTATGAAGACTTGGGTCTAATTAAATGCCAATGGGTTTCTCATGGATGTAGACGAATTAAGTTCATTATTCCCTTAAAAGCCAGAACGAGTAGAATTTCCAATGTAGCTGAGTAAATACTAAATAGAGCTTTTGCTTTCGTGACAGAACATTTTACCAGTTATCATTTGCACCGTTTGTTCCACAAAATACGACTTGCACCGCTTGTTAAGATTTAAAACTAATTTCAAAGTTGCTGTAATTAGTAATTAAAATTCTTTTACTATTATATTTCTTTTGGAAATAGTTAAAGAGGATTTTATCTTTAATTTTAAGCCATTACTGTATTTAAAATCGATGAAAATTTGTTATCTAGTTGATGTTCTTGCATTTGGTGTAGGAGCTGAAAAAAGATTTAATCACCTTTGGTAAATTAAGAGACTAAAATAATTTTTTTCTGATTGAATAGATATCATCTACAAGGTGATACCTTATGGACCAAATCACGTTGAAAAGGAAGACAAACAAGCCCTGAAGAACCCAATAGTAGTTCAATGTGGAAACTCTTCGGCTAAGGATTTAGTGGAATGGACGCGGAATGGCAAAATAATCGACTTACATTCAAAAGCCATTGCAATATATTTCAGGTTCAACGAAACAAGAACAATCGAGGTGCTAAAAAACGATCCGTATGTCATAGGAAATTATACCTGTACCAACAAAAATCAGAGCTTCACCCATAGGTTCAGATTTGTCCGTAAGTTCGCATCTTTTTTGACTTCTACTTCTTATCATTCCCTAGGAATACTGAACTATAAATTGCTTTCATTGATAATTATAGACTTTTAATTTCGTTTTTTAAAATTTCAGCTATGCCTGTCCCAAAGTTCGAAGAGGACTTCATTAATGTTGTAGAAGGTGAGAAGTTGCACGTGGTTTGCGATGGAAATCTCTATCCAGGAATCAAGATCGAATGGACAGTCAATGATGTTAAATTTAATGCTACTGAAGGAAGATACGAACTTTCGCGAAACCCAGAGAATGGAGTCAGTGGATCTTCTCTGACCATAAGGAACATTCAGATGACAGATACTGGTTATGTCAGTTGTAAAGTTTATTATGAGGGCAATGAAAAGTACAACGATACAATGAAAGCGGATTTAAAGGTGAAAGACAAGCTCGCTGCTCTATGGCCATTCCTCGGAATTTGCGCTGAGGTCTTTGTTCTATGCGCCATCATCCTCGTGTACGAGAAGAAGCGCAACAAGGCTGAACTCGAAGAGTCTGACACTGACCAGAGTCCAGACACGTAAGTATATTTTCAACACAGCTTAACTGTTGGTTTAGCTGTTAGTTTGGTTTAGTAATTATAATTACTTATTATACATTATGGGTAGTATGT
Source organism: Synergus coniferae (assembly GCA_032164275.1). NCBI lineage: Eukaryota > Metazoa > Arthropoda > Insecta > Hymenoptera > Cynipidae > Synergus > Synergus coniferae. The sequence continues at coordinate 4,105,797 of JAUEJJ010000045.1, read as the reverse complement.
ACCGAGATTTCCTGGCTTGTTACACTTTCCTAACTCCTTACCCTAATTTAACTGATACAAACTATTAGCATCTTATCATAGTCAACATCCTGACGGCGAAAAATATTTTCCTCTTCGTGGTCCTCTTCCTCCGTCTGATCTACCGGTCCAACTGCCGATAACTCCTGTGAATTCCCTAATGATGATTGAAAATATTCTGTTCCAACTACCATTCAGGTATCTTGAAATATAGAAACTAGCTCCTTTAGACTTTAACTCCTATGGTTGAATGATCCTGGAATCGTTGTGGCCCTTTTTATGGTGGTTGATTATCTGGTCCTGTTGATGACGTAACTGGAAAATGTATATTCAAATCTGATTAAAAGTTTCTTCCTTCTAAGGGAGTTAAATGTTTTTCCATTCCATTAGTCATAACGTCATCATCAGAATCATTCTCAGTAAACAAATCTCTGACAAATCCTTATTTGTCTCCACAGTAAACCAACGCCCAACAAAGACTCTGACGTAAGGCAGAGAAAGTAATTCTTAGGAGAAATAGCAGCGGCGTAAGAAAGGTGCGAAGAGAAGTAAGATGCTGATCGTGAGTGAAGAAACTACGGAGAATGGAACTCATCAAATTTGAAGGGTTCCACGCAATCTCCCTTTTTACGCTTCGTCAGTTCGAAGAGAAAAATGAGAAATGAACGACCCAGCCTGATTTCCGGTCGACGATCGGTAACTGGCACGAAGTCCATTCCCGTCGCGAGTATTAATAGAGACATTGGGAAGCATTCGAATCAATCAACAAAAAACCTCCAGGTCCGCATTTCGACGACGAGCGCGGAACTAACCCAGAGGAAGCAAAGAGTGAAGAAGTGGAGGAACTAATTAGTCATTTTTACGCTTACTTCTCAAACACGTCGCCCGTTCGTCGTTCGTCTTGCCCGCTTACGTAATACATACCACGCATTAGCAATTTCCAAATTGCGCGCGTCGCTCTTGTCGTTAATACATTGTACCGTCATTTATTACCATTACTACTATTAATTATTACGATTAATTAATAATTAATAATTATACAGATATCGTTACGATGATTTTTGAGTATTATGACTAAGATTATGATTGTTATTATTACCGTTACTACTTATATCGTTAAGGCTACTGTTAAGACCGACACCACTAGCGATTTAGAGCGCGATGACCGCGCCCGACCGAAAGTGTGATTAGGGGCGTAATTTTCCGTTTCCTCGGGAGATCGTGACGATCGCAAACTTTACGCTTCCACCTCGAAACTCCAACTCCGTTTTCCGGATAGGAAACGGGGTTTACGCGATAAAAAACGGTCCAGAATTATCTCCGATATCTCGTTTGGTTTCGGAGATAAATTTTCGACCAATGGAGCTAAAGTTTCGATCCTCGTAGCCAATAAGCGGAATTACTGCCTTCGGTGAAAACCTGCCTTCGTACTTCTTAAATTCTAAGAGAATCGATTTTTCACCCCGCGGGCGGAAGCGAACGAGCGACGTCTGTCGACCTTGACCCTAAAATTTTGCTAGTGCTTTGATATTTATCCTTTGTCGTAATTTTCTTCCAAGGAAAGTTACGAGCTACTTTTACTTGCGAGTTGTTGTTTTTTTTTTGTTTTTTTTTTTTTTTCTGAGTTTTGTTAGGAAAAAAGTTTAAGGATCGCAATTCTCTCATTCTCTCGAGTTGTGTGCTGAAGACACAATGTTTTAAAGTCTAATTCGTGTCGAACAAAACGATGTTATAAATATGTATATCTAATATAATACTCTAGAGTCTAAGTAGGTTTTAATTTCTCTCAATGACCCTTATAAGGTCACACCTAAGTACCGCTGTCAACGACGAGAAGTCCGTATTCAACGGAAACTATTAATATTCAGTGAAGATATAAAATAATGAAACAAAATACTTAAGTGTATAAGCAGAGTTTGTAAAGTTTGTGACAATTTTAGGTTTCTAAGATCGTTGAACGGGAACTTGTAGCCTAAAATCGATCCTGACGATCTCCCGACGATACTCGAGAATAATAAGAGCCCTTAATATGCCTTCTAAGGTCTTTAAGAAGAATAAACGATATTGACACGTTAGCTCTTGACCTTTTAACATGTCACCTTTCTTCCTATTTTTGAAAATCTGTTCAGAAATTATTCTGAAAAGTAATTGTTTTCGAAAAGTGCACTTGTGGGTGTTGTAGACTTAGTAAAAATATAAACACATATTAATAGGTGAATTCATTAAAAAGATAAATACTTGAAACAACTAAATTATTAAAAGATAAAATTATAGGATTATGAGAAGTTGAAATAAGATTTGCATTCAGAAAATTTTAAGGATCGTTACCTAAAAACTAGGCTAAACATTAGTTTCTGTGTGATTTATTTGATTGTCCCTCCAGAGTTTCAATTTCGTTTTCCTTTAACAGTATTGTTAATTAATAGGTTCCAAGAGAGGGCATTTTATAAATCGTACGTTGTGAAAGAAAGTGGAAACTATGTTACACTAGGAATCATTGTTAAATTGTAATTTGTGTATTTTCGAGTGCTTCAAATTTCACATTGATGTATTTTCAACTGTTCCAAGTCTGAAATTGTATGGTTCAGAGCGCTTAAATATTACTCTCAGGATTTTAATTAAAATAGTAGAAATATTTTAATTTAATTTAATTGAAATATTATTAGTATTAGAATTCAAAAATTATGTAAATTACAAATTTCAAGCCTTTTTTTTACGATTTTGTCATTGCCTTTGGAAATTATTCAATCTGAACGTGTCAAAGTTAAAGTTGTTAAATTTTTAAAGCTTCATAATCCCTCAGATTTAAAACTGTTAAAGTCATTTTAACTTGGACTCGTTGAATCCACTCGCAATAGTTTATAATAGTAAATAATTAATAAACGATTATTTTAATAAAAATTAAAGTTTAGTAGTTGTTTCGGGTAGTTTTTCCTATTTTAAATCTTTTAAGATTAATAATTAAGGATGTCAGTTTTGGGTTAAAAAATGTACAAATGCTTTATTTTCTATCTTCGTACATGATCCACCTAAATTCATCGCAGAAAAGAATTAAAGAGCTCAATTATTTTTACGTAGCATCTGTCATTTTCTCAGAGGGAGAAGGAAGTCTATTTTGAAGGCATTTTGTCACTTTGAGCTCATTCATTCTTTACTAAAGACTGACGTAAGGTAACTTATAAATATGTATTTACTTAAAATTAGCTTGGTAAATACTCGAATCGAGCGAATGTACATGCGTGCTCTGGAATCATGTTCGTCACGTGTCGCAAGTCCTGCTTCAAGTTTGCCTTTCGTAAGAGAGAAAACAGTTTAAGTAGAGACTATTATTGAAGTGTGTCTCGTTGACTCTTTGGTCGATAAAACACGATAACTTCCTGAAGGAAGTTTCGATCTAAATACCTACTCTCCGATGTCCTCGCATCCCAGGGACTTGTTAATTATTATTCTTTATCTCTAGTTTTGCAGAAGTTGGGAATTTATTTTTCAGGGCATTAATTCTTTTAATTTGCCCATTGTTCTTTGTAAACAAGAATACATAACAGTTAGGATTGTTTCAACATTTATGCATTAAAAATCTCTAATTTCTCCTAGAAGTGACAAAAGTCTGCCTTCATTTTCTCCCTAGCTATTTTAAGTACATCTTTGTAAAATAAAAATACAGACAAACTCGAATCTCGATATAAATTAATTTTCACAATATCGTACATGTTATCTAAATCCATAAAACACTGACACTTGACGATCACGTTTGCCTTGAGCACTGCTTATTTACAACTTGCTTCACCGGAAAGCTACTCGGTAACAATCTGACGCGGAAGTTAAAAAAAAACTTTCGCTTCTGAGCGATACGTTGTTAATCACAAATAGTCTATTTATTATTCTTGTGATTTCCATAGTCGACATATACGCGCACGACTTCACCGCTATATTTTCTCTGACTGGGCATGAAATAAAAGTCTGGTTGGGGTTGAAGCAAAGATTGGGATCCCGAATGCGCGTGATTAGGGTTTTTGAATCGCTGCATATTCCTGCGATCCTGAGTATAATAACCCTGAGGTTGTGGACCAGAGGATGAGACCATCCCTGAAGAATGTCTATGACCTGGAGCTCGAGGAAGACTGTAAGTGGCCCTGGGACCAGGAACCATTGCCCCAATACTGTGCCGAGGATTGTGTAACTCCTGGTGCTGATGTTTATGTTGATTTTGATTTGAATTTTGAGTTTGATGTTGATTTTGATGTTGACTTTGTTGTTGCTGCGCATAATGTTGATGGTGAGAAGGTTCCTCAACAGGAATTCCATTGCTGGGTCCAATCATTTCCCTTGGGCGAGGAAGACTCGAAACAGGAGGAGGCGGTGCTTTTTCTTCAGTTTCGAAAGCCTCGAAGGCGAAATTTGTATTTGCTCCTGTTGTATAGTCTCTCCAGGCATTCTTGGCTATTAGTCGGTCCTAAAACAATTCATTTACAATCAGGTTATGTATATTATTATTACATTATTATATTATTTTATCATTATTTAATTTAAAAAAACTAAGCTTAAAAGTATGAATTTCTGTTTATAATTTAGAAAGCATTCAAAAGTTGAATTGGAACAACTACCAAGTCCTAATTTCTCCTACAAACTTTGTCTATCAGTTTTCATAATCTACTGATCATCACTGCCGAAGGAAGTGTTAGTAGGGTCGAGAGCATGATTTTCAATTAAACAATTGGAAGCAACAACACAGATCGAAAAATGAGAAGTGAGAACGAAAACAGAAAATGGAGAGCGATAGGCTTAGGAGATGCAAGCTGGCGATACCTTTGAAAATAATGCGAGCTACGCGTCTACCAATTCGGGGAGGGCCGATGCATGTTTGGTGGGACATGTTGATGATGATGTCGAAGTTGTTGATGATGATGATGATCATTTTGCCGATGATACCGCGTCGCGCTCGAGCGATGAATCGGGTTGGCCGAGGCGGGAGAAGAGACCAAAGGCAGCGAGTACACCCTCTACACCATGGCAGTCGCGAAGAGCAAGGATCATGCAACACAAGCAAAGCACAAAGTCGTTCTCAGTCTTTAAAAAAAAAAAAATTTAAGAAATTTGCCAAGCTTTTTAATTGGGATATTTCTCTTTTGCCAAATCGTTTTCCATGTTTCCAAATGTTCCACGTTATCTAATTTCTAGTCTCCATTTTACAAAATAAAAAATAAGCCTTCTCTTTAAGGAATCGAGCCTATGACACCAGTTTTAATTTTTATATTGTGATCAAATGAACTGAGACGAGCTGAGAATCAAAGGCAGAAGAGAAAAGAGGATAGACAGTAGTGCGTATCGTGCTCTCGAAAGTAAAGTAGAGAGACTTTTCAAAGCTTAATATCTAAGCAAGGAACTCTTTTTACATCTGCTAGCAAATTTGATGAAATTGAATAGCATAGAACTATGCGAGGAAAACAGTTTTTGACTGGTTGAAAGAAGAGTTCCAATTTTTTAAGTTTTTTCTCAAGCGGGAGTGTTAGTTTCCTATTTTTCAATCCTTTGTGCAAAAGTAGACTATGGATAGATTGGTAGCCTTTCCTGAAGATTTTGTTTCCTAAGAGTTATTGTAACTTATCTTTTGTAAACAAAAAATGAATTCGATAAGCATTCCGTTTATACCTTTGTGGTCCTCTTCTTGGAAGCTCGATAGACAGTGCAGCTAGCTTGCAATAAACAAAGAGCCAATAAAGCTGCTAGACATCCAACGATGGGGTAGAATTGTGGTGATTCCCAAAACGATTCCCTGCTTGAGGTACTTCGATTTTCTTGAACATCCAAATCATCGTCGACGCTGTTTGCTGCAAAATTGATTAATTATTAACATTAGCATCAAATAAATGTTAAAACTATTGTTGAACTTTTAAGACTAAACATTCTTACTTCTGTAAGGTTGAAGAACCAGATATTGGGGATCGACTGTAAGAGCACCAACTCTTCCATTTGTGAGGACCTCTGACAGAGCGGCTTTAGCCATAGCGATTGTATCCGAAGGCCTGAGAGCTCTTCCTTTAACTTCATTCTTGTCAATTGCCATAATCATCGTTGCGAAGATACCATCATCATCTTCTCCACTAAAATATTCCGCATTTTAATCAGAATTGCATATGAGGGAACTCTATCATAAATTGCTTATTTTTTCGAACATCAACTTACTTTCGAAGATTGTCGACCCTGAGTCCATGGAACCCAGGTACTTTTTCTAAAGTTGGGGCAAAACTATCAGAAATCTTATTCGAAATGTCATCAAAATCTTGAGTTCCATATTCCGGAGCCTTGAAACCAGCTCCAAGATTTACCAGTTTCACTTCCACCTCGTAGAAAAGTCTCGGAGGAGTTGGAGTCGTTATTTCAATGTCATCTAAACAAATATTTAAAATTAATAGAGAAGCCTAGTTTTTAGACAAGACTAGAAAATCTATTTCGTCTATCGACTGACCATCGAATCCACAGGATTTAATGCAGATCTTGTCACCAGAAACAATCGGAACGGAAGCGTGTTGCTTAATCTTTTTGTTCACTGCATGGAATAGACCTCCTTTTACTGGGAACATCATGTAAAGACATTCATCATCAGTGAATGAAAGGTCGCGTTGGTCTTTGGTTGCTCGTTTCCTAGAGAACATCAAAGTCGTTTCTCCATTTTCTATCTTTCCACTGATATTATGTATGTCTTGAGAAGGATCCAAAAGGGGAGCACTGTAACCATTGATCCAAGTGTCCATGACAAATGGTCGACCATTGGATTTGTCAACCCATCCCAGAATCGCATCAGTTTGACTCTGTAAGATGATAATTAAATAATATTTATTATTTATGACTATTTAATAAATTCTCCTAGGTTATTTGTCTCAATTGTTGGAACCTACCATTTTTTCGTTTTTAGAGAATCCAACACCAGTCCAGGAATCGGTATTGCTCGTGACGATCGTAAAGTATATCTTGTCCTAGAAAAAAATCAAGATTAACTCGAATTGCTATTTAATGCTGCAACAGCTGGTGTGAGTTCCAATCCTCGTAAATAAAATTCTCGAATTTATACCTCTCTTTTCTTGTACTGCCATTTTATTCTGTACTCGCAGGTTCCATTCTTTGGAGAACATTGTCTTGGATATCGCCATTCTCCTCCACATCCACCACCTTCCAGAGGCATTCCAGCCCCAAAGTTAGGTTTCCCGCTTTCATCTAAACACAATTTTCAATTATTATCTTAGAAGTTCAATTTAAAAGCAGCTTCTTCCTGAAACCGAATCCATTTAAAAGTAAACAGATTTTACACTTGAAGTTGCAAAATCTTTTGAGGACTTCATGTGTAGAACCTGATCGTTTTGATTCGGTCTCAGATTGTTTTTTTAATTTAAAGGTAGGAAAAACTGAAATAGCTTGATTATTTTATTTACCAAAGAAGTTAATGGTAGCAACGCCTCTTTGGGATTTGTGACCATGGTACTTGAGTTCATCAGCTTTGTAGAAGTCTTTAACGCTAACTTTTCCTTCCTCAACGCCACTTGGTGGAGAATGAATATATTTTCCTGGTTCTTGGCCCTTGGCCCAAATGACTTGCATATCACCATCGATGATATCGTGATCTGTGAATCCTTCCGTTGATGTGAGTTTCTTCCTGAAGAGGATAGTTGTCACTCCATCACGTTCAAATCCCATCGCTGCGGTTAAACTGTCTTGACCTCCCCAGAAAGTATCAAGGCGTGGAGTGGATCTATCTCTGGTGTAATAGTCTCCAATTCGGTGTCTCATTCCTCGAGCCATACCAATTACTATATCGGTACAATCCATTGGGTTGAAGTCGTGTTTCGGGGTATACTTATGAAGCTTTGGTGTAAGCCCAGCTAATTTTAAAAGAAAGAAGAAATATTTAATTGATGGTTCCTGATGAAGAGCATTAGGAAAACTGACACATTCATGCAAAGAGTTTCTGGAATGGGTGGAGGAAAACTGAGACTAGATGTTAGTAATGAATGAGAATGTTAGAGAAATAATTTAATCCTTCAGTTTTATAGTTTCTAAAAATGGTTAAGGCATTTAAGTTTATATAAATATTTAGCTATTTTTTTGAAAATAAAATGAATATTTGGATTCATAGAAAAAATATAATTAAAAACTCAATTTCATCAATTCTTAATTAATTTTATGGACTAATTCTTAAAAATTGAGAGTAATAATTTCAATTTAGTACTTAGATAATAAATTTCTAATATTCCTAACGCAAATATGGTAAAGTTTGAGAAAAGACTTTAAACATCAGTCATTTAACAGATGAAATGAAGGGATGACATTGCAAGATGAATTCAATGTTCTGTTTTTTTTTTTTGAGTTTCTAAATTTGGAAACCTTGACGCCTTGAAATTTAAATTTGTTTGAATTAAGAAAGAAGACCAATTTGCAAATCAGACGGCTAAAACAAAGAATGTAAAAGAAACACAAACACGAATAAAATGGGGATCGGAAACAAGTTACCTTTCGTAGCTTCCAACTGGGCAGAACCTTTAAAATGAGGTTCAGGTTCTGCGCTTGGTTCCGGTTCGGATTTTGGTTCCGGTTCGGACTTTGGTTCTGGTTCGGACTTTGGTTCCGGTTCGGATTTCGGTTCGGGTTCAGATTTAGGTTCCGGTTCGGACTTAGGTTCGGGTTCAGATTTAGGTTCTGGTTCGGACTTAGGTTCGGATTTCGGTTCAGGTTCTGATTTAGGTTCTGGCTTGGACTTGGGTTCTGGCTCAGATTTAGGCTCTGGCTCAGACTTTGGTTCTGGTTCAGATTTAGGCTCTGGCTCAGACTTAGGTTCCGGCTCAGACTTTGGTTCTGGTTCAGATTTAGGCTCTGG
>JAUEJJ010000045.1:4075067-4093023 GCA_032164275.1 Synergus coniferae | reverse complement strand
CAGCATTTCCGGAATTAGGATCTTTGATTTCCGGAAAGGCTTTACAGGAAGATGTTAAAGAACTGGGTCTCCAACCAACTCCAACCCATGATGTGCCATTCACCACTGCCACTCCTTCAAGTTCTTGAGTGTCCTTGAGTATCCTCCAGTAGAAGGTGAAATCGTTAGAAAACTTCTTCTTGGTATAAGATTGCAGATCTATATCTGTGTTCTTTACGGCCGATCCTGAAAACAGGTTTTGTATCAAAAATTATTCTTCAAATTCATTCAGAAATATCGAAGCAAATTTTGTTATTTTTCAAGGGATATTTTCTAATTCTCCTCTATTTAGAGAACCACTGAAGTTACAAAGTTAATTGGAAAGCTTTCATGCAAATTAATTTAACTTGCAACTTATAGATTGAGAATAAGTGAAGGAGCTTTTAATTAGTGCAACTTGTCAATAGGGGCATTTTATTACAAGATACGACATTTAGTGTATTTTCAGCCTCGCAACTTTTATTGATATTACACTTTTCTGACCTCATTCCATAAAATTATTTATATGTAAATAACTATAAATTTCTGATATTTAAATACTAATCAACCAATACAGTTATTTCACACTTAGATATTGAACTTGCATTTAATGTTACAAGCTGCAAAATACTTATGAAGAAATTACGTAAATAAAATCTTGAATTCTTTTTAAATTAGGATTAAAAATCGAGTTGTGAACTTACTTTTTGAACAGCCTGCACCAAACCATCCAACATTACAGTAGCAATGTTTAGTTGGTGGTGTAGTACCACCATTGTCAATACAAGAACCTTGTGTTCCACAATCTGAGTCATCCATACACTCTTCTTTGTACTGACATTTAGCACCATGATAAAACAAATCACATTTGCATCTGCCGAGCAGATACCTTCCGTGACCACTGCAAGTTTCCCTAAAAGTTTTTCTGTCAACAATCTGAAAGACAAAACAAACTATGTATGTAAAAAAGTCTTCATTATTTAAAAATCGAATATAAAATATTGACGCAAAAATAGGCAAATACCCAGATAGAAATTGTACTGAGGTTAAATCAGGTTCTAACTCGTGGGCCCCAAGAGGGCAGCGTAAAAATTAGAGGTCAATGCAGTGGGGTCAATTCGGGCAATTTCTACCCGTGTGTATATACAATTTTTTTACTTACGTCAACATCAGCGCAGGACCAAAACCTGTAAGAAGATCCCCATTCTTCAGCTTCTCGAAGCAATCTCACTGTGCAGTTAAAGCAAGTGAAATTATGAGGTATCTTGATCGGATAGCTCTGCGCCCTGAAAATGTCACAAAATACTCGTTTCATTTTTGAAATATGAAAGTGATATGACGCTGAAATTTAGTAGGTAGAGTCGCGGATACAGCAACCAGTTACATACTTATACAAAGTGGGATTGTCAGATTTGAGATAATTGTATTTAAACGATACATCTGCATATTGCGTTATTGAGCTCTTAAATAAATATAATCAAGTTCATTTAAATTCTATAACTTACGAAATAAACTGTACTCTTTTTTTTTGCTTTTTTCATATAATTTTTCAATGTAACACAGACTTCATTGACTCAGTCTACAAAAAGTATAGCTTTTCAAATTATCTATCTGTAAAGTATTTTGATTTTTCATTGATATAAACATTAACTTTGTAGAACTTACGTCGCATCAGTTTTGACAAATTCGCTTTGACCCGTCACTGGTGTAAGATCAATAAGTGGCCTGTCGAGTGCATCCAAAATTTGAAGCCTAAATCCTCCCTAGAACAGAACATTGCAAAATATATCAAAAGAGTTTCAAGATTTTCAAGTAATTTCCAAAAATAAAAAATGTTTTTCAATTCTTTAAAATTTAATAAATTTTAACATATGATTTTTAAAAATTATCATAAGCATTAATTATTGACAAACGCGCTTTAGTGCGCGCATGACATTCTAGTGTGAAATAAAATGACAATATAAATAATGATTTACTGATGACGCGAAGATTCAATGACACGGTTTCGTGTTAAATCAAATGTTCATTTCAAGGACGCGTTGGGAGTCGTAATAGCTTCGATCTCCTTACTGGAAACGAAATGACGACGACGAATACTTAACGATTCATAGATAGAAATTAGAAAGTCATCACATTCTTGATTCTCGATTAGTCGATTCAACCCAATTCCGTAAGTCACATGCGCACACAACTTGTACACACAACTTGTTCTCATATCGAGTCACCTAAGTCTAAAAAACTTCTTCTCTAAACTTCTTTGCCTAAAAAAATAATAAACTCGTTTCCTCAAATATAATTAATAAAATAAAATTGCAATAAACATTTTTTTGACGAAGAAAGAATAAAATATATTTTTTAATAATTAAAAAAATCGTTAATGCTTCCTCAGGAAGCTTAATGAGGAAGCAAATGAATTTACAACATCATCATAATGAGGAAGCAAAGTGCTCAACAAATGAGCACAAAAAAATTATAAATACAGTTAAATGAAGCACCCAAGATCGAATTCACAGATAGTTTAATTTAAAATTCCTGATTTAAGCCGCAAAATTAAATTGATAAATTTTTTAATTCAATAACAAATCCGCGGGCATTCTTATCAGATTATAATAATTAATATTGACAATTGAAGAGGAAAGAAGCGAAAAATGAATGAAGAATATTGTAAATAAAAAACTGGGTCAAATATTTCGAAGTGAAGATCCTTTGAGGAGAAACTGGCTCCCATAAGACCTGCTCCCATCATTAAAGTGTTAATATCATGCTGAAAAGCTGCGGGCGAAAAACGCAAATAACGGCGAATTTACAAGTGGATCGAAATCGCCATTAGTGTCGCGACATCCACGTGAAGATTCTTCTTTGGGTGGCGATGTCTGATACTCGTACTTTGTACCAGAATCCAAGAGAAAGCCGAATAGGCGTTAAGTTGAGCCAACTTTAAAGACCATCTTGAGAAGCAGAAGATAAGTACTTTAACAAATACCTTGGTACATACCGTGTACTCGTTACTAATAAAAAAAGGAAAAAAAAAATACAGAGAAAAAAAGACGTAGGTAGTCAGGTAGGTCGATCATGTCTACACATAAACATTATTGCTTGAGCAATGCTCAAGCATTGTTTCGACACTGAAGGATCTTTCAATCGAACGCAATCTCTCATAACACGACAGGTAATGTTATTGAGATGTAGAAAATATTTCCTTGAAGATCAATATGTCCCGTCTAAAATCTTCATACACTTGATTCCAAGTTGAAAGACACATTTTAAAATCTAAGGACGTTCAATTCTCAAGGCTTCCAATCTCGAAGCACTCATATTATGACGGTAGTTTTTCATTCTCGTCACATAATTTCTTCCGTAGACGCACTATATGTGCGCGTTCACCATCTGGTGTTTTTTAACGGGTTACGTTTTCTGCATAGGGAACATGAGCAGGAACATAAAGTCTGATACATAATTGGCCGGAGGTTCAGCTAACTGAATAAAGGCCTATGAATTATGCTCTTTTCAGTTTTAGAGGTGAGTAAATCATAGAAGAATGAGGAAAGAATTCACAGGAATGTTAAGGATCAAATACTTATCCTACAAGCCAGCAATTGAAATGTCAAAAAGGTATGTAAACAGATTGGGGATTTCTACCTGCACAATTCATTATCGAACCTCACCTCCTGCTTCTCAGGTTTAGAAAACAAAACTCACGTTCCTCTCATTAGTAATGCCATTCAGAAAGTTTTCTTCCTCTTGCAAAATATGAGTTATTGACATTTTGATATTTCAATTGAAATATGGAAACTACAAAACTGAGGAGTGATTTTAAATTCAAGTTTTCTGTATTTTTAATGCATACGACAATATCCACTTTCAAATTAGAAATCGTTCCAATTTCTCTGTTTCAAAATTCGTTCAAACACTAAAATTATTTTTCTCTGGAATGTAAATGCAAGATTACTGATTGAGTGGATTGAAGAAGTAACATATCAACATAAACATAAAAATAATTTTTATTAAAGGAGCGTTTATCAAATGATTTGTTGAAATTGAATGAACCGTTCAATGAGACGCAGTGAAAATAAGAGAAAAATCTCATCTTGAGAAACTCGTCGCCACCTGCTGAGAGAATTCCATGGTGGAGGTCGTACCATCTGTAATTTAAATTCCTCCAGTTGCCGGAAATATTTTGATTGACCGACACATGGCAATTTCTTCAAGCCAGTGCGTTCCGCGCCTATCAGCCCGAACACCGGACCGTTATGACCTGGAATCCTCAGGAACACCTCCTTGCAAGTTCGCGGTCGCCTTTCAGATCGCCTCCCCTTAGCATTCAACATTAACCATCTCTTACTACACAAAGCACGTATGATCGCAAGTGCCTTCGATAACGCCTTTGTAATCTGCACGAACTCTCCATTCAAGGACTTTGCGAAATAATCGACAAAAAACTGAAATTTAGAAACAATTCAACTTTTATCTCCTCAGTCTTCAAAGCTCGAGTCGCGAATTTCAATCAGTAGCATGAACGTTTTATAAGTTAAACAATTCCAAATAGTTTTTAAATGAGTACTAAACTGAGAAAAATGGATATTCACACTTAACATCCAGGTAGTTAAAAAATTGAATATCTACGATATTCATCCTAAATATCTAGATATTCATTCTTATTATCTCGTTTCCCAAACTTAGTATCTAGATATTTAGATTAAATATCTTACATAGTTGGTCACCTATTTGAGTATCTAAGATATTGAGGCTGAATATCTAGATACTTAGAGTGAATATCTTAGATGGTTGTCGCATAGTTCACTATCAAAGATATTAAGGCTTTTTCTCCGTGTAAGAATAAAAAAAGGATAAGTTCGTAGTGATTCTTTGTTCTTTTCACTTTTTTTGCCTAAAATTGATGAATTTCAAATCTAAATCACGTAATTTTGTATAATATTTCTAGTAAATCAATAATATAATTATCCAAGAGCCATAAGAAAATATCTTTACAAATTGTAATACCGCTGAAGTGAAACAACAGTAATCGCACAATAATTGAAACATGCTTTCAGCAGCCCATAATTTAGAGATTTACATATATTTCTCCAGGAATTGCAAAACAAGTTTCGCATTATTTATGGCGACACAGTGTTAATCCCTTTGAATATTTTTTACCGATTGGACATTCCTGTCGCAATGAAAAATGCTGGTGTCAAACTCTACGGTATACTTATTGATAAATCGTGAGAATGTTTGAAATTGACCTCGTGTGACTGCAGTTTAAGCAGGTTTCATTTTTTCACTCAGGGTGTCTTCTTCTTGCGATAGTATGATACATCGAGACTTGAGACTCTCCTTCGATTCAGTCGATAGAAACGATAAAGACGATTCACCGCACCGCGTCGAGTGGTTTCTTGTTTCGGTTGAGGCCGCATAATATTGCATAATCGTCACATCCTAGACATCCAGTCAGTAAATACTTTGTACAAGGATAGGTACTACTCGTATATTACTACACGTTACGTGGGGAGGTTCAACCCAGTGGTTGCAGGATTACAGGTAGCTCGAGTGCGAACTCAAGATTCTAAGTTGATGACGACATGTCCCCTTCAGCATCCACTAGTCTCCATTTTTATTCATACATCTTCTCTTGCGACAATCTCGCACCTTTCATTTACTCATATCTGTAAAGATACGAGCGGAATTTTGCATTACATGTTCCAACACTGTATAACCATTTTATTATGTAGCTTCAGAAACTCAACAATTCATTTGCATTCTTATGCTAATTGTCTTCAAATCATTTTTAATTCAATCTACCATAAATGTAATGCAGTATTATTGGCATAGAACCTTTCAAAAATTAGAAAGCATTCAAATTGAAACACTTTCCCAATTGGAAGCCTGCAATATGAATATTTTTAAATTTATAAGTAGATAATGTAGTTTGAATAATTTCAAGTTATTGTCACCTTTTCATGGTGCATAATATATAGTAGAAAGAGATACAAACTCGGCTGAGCTAAGGTCGCTTTCCTCGCGGAATGGCTTTAGAGCTATATTGCTGACATACGTATAAGTACGAGTATATAAGAAACAACATAAAACAATGTAACGTGCTTCTTGTGGTTTAGTGGAGAACATCTGCCATGGCATTTGAAATATCACGTTGACATAAATCCCCCATTTCCTAGAAACGGTGAGATGATAAATTTTCTGTTTGGAATTAGTAAGAAAAACTTGGCTATTTTTTAGAGCATTTTTATATTTTTTGCTGGCATTTACTGGTGTGTGGATTCTTGAAGAATGGAATAATTGAAGAATCGATTCGTCAGCAATTTCCAGGAGATTTTCACTCGATAACCTTGCCCGACTAATGGACGGTGCGAAACACACGTACATTCCTCCATTTATTTCACCATAACTCGTCATTGGTATGCACACCGATTAGAAGGTAGAAGTTACGCAGGCTTGCAACTTAGAAACTGAACATACCAATCTGAGGACAAAAAGCTAGACTCTAGAATCTATATTTCATGCCCTCAAGCTGAAAATGTACTCCAGTTATTTATTGCCCCAGGAAATGTAGATTTTTCATATTTTAAAATACTAAGCTTAAATAATAATAACTTTGTAACGTCTATTACATAATATTTTAAATACATACTGCGTGTATTCATTCTTTCTATTTTATAGAAGCTCATCTTTTGCAAGGGTATTTTTTTATCCATAATTCCAGGGAAAAATCGAATCAATATTTATCTCAAGTCAATATCCAAGAATATTTTGAAAGCCTTGAACTTAAAATTCAAGGTTTGAATAAACGAACTACCAAACCAAAAGATAAAGTTCGACTGGAATTTTAATCGCCTAACTGGTTTTCAAAATCAAAATACTTATGTAAATGAGCGGAATAATTAAGGTGACAGTCCTGTTCAAATTAACAAGGAATTATTTGGGATAAGTTTCTATGTTTGCTTTAATCTACTACATCTATTTATATTTTATGATTTTAAGAACTTTGAAGATAATAAGGGTGGAGTCGCGTGAACTAAGGAAGGATTCTATTTCGAAAGTCATTGGCACCTTTAGCGTAGGTGCCTGCTTACGGTATCCGGCATGCCTGCCTACTGTGTACGTCCGTTAAATACCAATGTCTTCTTTCCTTGAATAATTCAATACGAGCTCCCTCAGGCAGAAAATGCGCGTAGGTTGCTCGATTTTACGTACTCGCGTGAATAAACTAGCTAGCTTAGGAAAAAAAACTTTTCAATTCTTCAGCATTCCTGAATGTATCAACAATTGTACTAATTACTTAATTTTAAACATCAGTTCTCTTAGATCTAAAACATGGAAGTTGAAACCGTTTAACACTTATGTAATTCTTGAAGTTTGGATGAATAGATGCAAAGAGTTAATTAAAAATTGTTCTCGCTGCAGTGTAAAAATTTACGGAAACACTCAATCAAGTTCTAATCGAAGTAAAAATAGACATTATATCACTTACCTTATGCGGATACGCAAGATGCCACGTCACGTTAAAACTACTTCCAGAGAGTAAGGAGGTCTTGATGTCACCTGCAAAAGAAAGCTTAGGTAAGAAGAAGAACACAACAACGGGATGATTTGTTCACAGAACAAGAATCTCCTCCCCAGTAATCCATTTGAAATGCCTCTTTTCTATTAATATTAAATTTCACCTGATGTGATGTTAGAGAATTGAAAAATGAATTAAAGTAGAATTCCTGTAGAATGTTCAAAAATAATTGAAAACAATTATATAGGTAAATGGATAAAGTAAATGGTTACAGCAATAATTATCCTTTTCCGTAATATCTCACGCGACCACGCACCATCAAAAATTTTTTTTTTAATGTGAATTACAATCACCATTGTCTCCTACGATTGTCTACATTGAAGCAATATGTGCCTATACAGCTCCTTATTTGATCACTTTCGATTTGTGCCAAGGTCTGAGCTCAAATCTCCTCGCGCTTCCATCCATACATACAACCTACAAAGTTAACGAGCATCTTCAGGCATTCTTATGCTGGGAAAAAAGTCAATTTGCCAGCGAATTTATGAAGTCGCCTTCAAATGGCCCCCTTTGCATCCTTTTGGACCAGAAAAATTAAGTGACAGGCTATTAAGTGCCAAGAAGGATGAAAAACGAGATTTTATATGGGGCGGTTAAAATCGAAATTGCCTACCTTCGTCCGTCATTTTTAATAAAGAGCAGGAAGCTATTATGGTCTTTGAACACTTCGTATTTATTATGAAAACTTTCCATGAAAACTTTCTGCTTTTATATATAATTAGATAGATAATTAGAAAGATGGCTGAATCTTATTAAAGTGGAAACGAACTTTTTATATAATTTTCGATTAATGTTATATCAGTTTGTTAGATGAAATTATAAATTAAAATATTTGGTTTTAAATTTAGAATGAATATACAAGCTCAAGTCCAATTTGTCTGTCAAGTTAAATACAACGTAAACAAGTCGAGAACTGCAATTATCACTTCCCAGATTGAAAATCTTTTCATCTTTAAAAAACCTACATAATTTATATTTTTGTGTTACAAATTTAATTTATGAAGAATCTATTAATCTATTCAATCGTTGTATAAAGTATTTTAGAAAAAAGTGACCAATGCATAACACGTGAAAAAACTTTCATCAAAAGACTCGCAAAGTCATTAAGGCATTAAATTGTAGATGAAGGTCTGAATGTCATGAGGTCATTCGTCATTTTTTGTAAGACCGTTTTTTCATTTTATTTTTTTTTCGCGATGGTAAATATTGATGCAAATGCTTCGATTCATTCATTGTTATTAATAACTTAAGGTCGAGGACGCCGAGTGCGGTCTGTGGAAAAGAGCGTTATCCTGAAGGCGTTGTAATGCAATCCGGAAGATGCCAGCGAACCGCAGCCATTCGACGCCGTTGGACTACGGCGAGCGTTCCGTTCGACTGTTTTTTCCACTTTCTGCTCCCGGTCTTACTCGATTCTTACTCGTCTATTCGCATAACTCTACTGTGATCACAGAATTCGATATGATACAGTCAAAAGAGCAAAAAAATATTTTCATGCAATTCTAGCGGCATCTAAGACTGATGGGAATTCACGCTTCATTGTGATTGAGGTGATGGAAGATATCAAGATTCAAATAATCCTATCATAAAAAAGAGGTTGCGATTATATCGAAAATGTAGAATCTCGCAATCTCGAAATCTGCAGTCACGTTCGCTCTTCAACTACTGGTTGAATTTGTACTCACAAAAGTTTCAAAATTTTCAAGCAATGTACATTTTTTCGAGGTGGAAAAGGGCTTGAAAAAATGGGGGTGGAAAACTCGTCTTCTTCGTTAATGTGCTGATTGATCTATGACCGGAACGTGGTGCAACAAGATTCCTTTAACGCCTCGAGTTCGTGTGTATGTGGTCTCTCATTAACGCACCTGCACGCGCTCTTCCTTTCTCTCCTGTTTTCTTCATTGCGGAATTTTTCTCTCAAGCATTCGACAACGCGCTAGCTCGTGCTCGCGTTATTACCGCATCTATATAGGCTATTTATTCTCAGCTGGGAAAATTATGTATTCTGCAGAGTATGGAAACCATACGCATCTTGTTTCTCGCACGATATCATGATGTCGTAATAAGTTACATCAGGATTGTACTCAAATCTCTCAGCACCTTCTCATTTTGCAAGTAAACGTTCATCCCACATCCTTCGCAAAAAATCCTATTCTAAAAACAATTTCCAAGCATCTAATTTGCTCTCGCGTGAATTTGAATTCAAATCCATTCAAAATACTCAATGCGTCTATTTTCTGAATTAGAAAATTCCAAATCAAAAACAAAATTACTCTTCAAATTCAACAACTTGTTCCAGACAAATCTGTCAAACAATGAGAAAAAAATTGAGAAAGTCAATTTTCCCATAATAAATTTCCAGAACACGTTAATTAGTACCATTCTACATGTCATTATCTACTTTTCGAGTTAGAAATAAGCAGGTAACTGTAAATTACGTAATCTCCAGTCACAAATAATTCGAGAAGTATTATTTGAATAATTGTATAAATGGAATAACAGTAATAATAAATTACCCAAACCATCTGTTACTAATTATCTCTTAAAACCGACATAATTAAATCTTTTTTATCATAACGAAGTTTAACGCTACGAGCATTTTTGTAATTAAGATAATCCTACTGTTCTCAGAATCATATAACTTTGAAATATGATCCCCACGACATATAAGAGAGACTAACTCTTGAGACTGAAATTTTATTTACACGATATGAATATCTGTAATCATAAAGTAACGCCTCTAATAGTTCATCTGCATATATAATAGTTAGATTTACTTCACTTTTATTTAACGATTCACAAAGCCAAGGCAAACGGAGAAAGTGTAAGCATCGCAGAACAGCATTCATTATACTCTGGGATTGTTAAAAGAATCAATTCCGCGCTTCGTAATTGAAATTCTATGCCTTACAAAAATTACGACAATTTTCCTCGTCCTACCAATTTGCTTTACTTTCTAGCTATAACTGATATTAATCGAACTATCACTTTTCACTTTATGGCAATCATGAGTGTTTGTTATTCATTTTTTAATAGATGAAATAACTCTTTGCGGTTTTCATGATTTAGAAAATCAGTATACAATATAAGTGGATTGTTATTTACTTTGAGTCTTTGATTAAAAAAATGTATTATCAGAGTATTATTATTGTTGGGTATTGAAAGGGAATGTTGGAAAAAAATAAAGACGACTTGTATTTCCTATTTAATCCCTTTTTCCAGGAAATAATTAATTACGAAAATGGAATTAAATTCACATCATCTTCATCTGAGAGGATGAGAGAAAGCAGATTTTAATAAACAGTTTACGTAAAGTTTATAATAAGTTTTGCTCTTCATTTATTTTCAATAGATTGATAGACGCGAATTCAAAAGTGGTTACAGACAGTCGCAGTGAGACAAGTAGATAAAGGCAAAAATTGGCAATACTCTTTTCCACGCAATAACTACTTGTCTCGCCACAACCGATTGTAACCACTTTGGATCCACGTATAATGCTTCTATCAAGATCTTTTTTTGTTTCTTTGTGGGAAAAATTCAAAGAATTTTGATCCGGAACTGAACGACGAGTATGTAGAAAGACATTTATTAATTATCGTGTTTAACTGACTGTATTAACTACAATTTTAATTTTACTTTAAATACTCTCTTCACGCTCGGTTATCACGTGTGAACTAAAGCATTCACTTGTTTTGTAACATGAGTTTTGATGTTAACCTATATCATTTCCGTCTTAGATTCTCACAGGTATAAGTAATCCTGAACTTTCCAAAGTCCTCTGACCTCATAAATATTGGCTAAGAATTCAGAATTTAATTATCAGAAATCTTATATGAAAAAATTCTAATCTTGATACCAAAATTAACTGAGCTACTGGAAGGAAGGAATTCATGTTTAATTTAGAATCCTTTTAAACGTAATTAGGAATCATTACAAAGTGGGAAGGAGTTGTTAAATGAAGTTAAACGAGCCCTTTGAACGAAACTGAAAATAACCAGAGACTTGACCATAAAGACCTCGGATGGCAAACCCTTTATTTGCGTATAGGGTCCACAAAGCCCTGAAGCTGTCCATTAATTAAAACAGAATGTTGAAGCTACGTGAAAAAGTTATTAGCATCAGTCTTTGAACGTTTTGAGTCTGAGTTTAACCAACATTGCCTAACAGAGAAATAAGTTTCTAATGTGTCTATAAACACTTTAAATTCGAGTTCATTGAAGCTTTCGGATTTGAAATAATGGAAGTGATTTTGCGGATCATAGAATGAATCTAGGAAGCCCTGTAATGAGACGATCCTGACGAAAGCCACTCCAAGGAGGGTAATGCCCAAGTGCCGAGGTTCTTCGCGCTCCCAATGGTGAAAGTCGCTTTGAATCTGAGTCCCCACCTTGTCTTATGTTTAATGTCGTTTTCCCATAGAACTGGAGAGCGTTCCTCGACGCGAATAGGTACACGGGCCGCGATTACGTCGATTGGATATACACTTGGCAAGGCGAGTATGATCTACAGCCTGTCTTTGTCTGAAGACGGCAACCCCACTGGATTTCCGGTGGCAAAACGGGAAAAGGTAAAAATGAAATCTAGATCTTCGAGAAACTTGCCTAGATTTCGCAACTACATTTCTCAGGAACCAAATAACTTTAAAATTGAAAACCTTGAGTCCAAGAGACGCTCCAGTCTTAATTTTTGGTCGTGAACTCCTCTCCTGATCAAGAACAAAGCATCAATCCATAAACCATTTTGCGAAAATTTCCCAGCATGCAATAAACTGTGCTATAAAAATCCTCTTTATCCTTCAGAAAACTGAACCCATTTTTCAAAATATGTACTTATTTCCCGAGTTAATAAATCGTGTAACTACGAAGCCATAAAATGCATACAGACTGGAAGGAAATTGCTCTTGCGTTTAAAGGAGAGTTTCGAGGCAAGGTAAAAGATCGAAAGGTTTTGTTTTTGAGAACTGGCCATGAGAATTTAACGACTGAGTTGCGAACAAATTATCACTTTTATCTCCTGCCCACTATGTGAAACATGTCACTCTCTAGCAAATTAGCTTCGACCTCAAAACAATAAATGCAGCCTTATCATCACTGCAGTGAATCCTCGACTTGAGAACTCAACAATTTTTGGCATATTAAAAACCATATTTCTTCTATCTCAATTATTTTCTTCAGATAGAAATAACATATAAGATTAGATACTTTTTTTGTGATGAAAATCATAGTAATGAAACTCACCTCGAGGCATGCCACATGGTCCAGGTGTTCTGGAGTTATCCAGGAAGTCGAGGTCATATTTCCGAGGTCGTGGAAACGTCAAAGCTACATGACCACGTGTTTCCATCCATTGGGTCGCCACACCCAGCAAAAGCAACGGCAGTGCGCGTATCAATAACCTTCCGCTCATCTTATCACTGGCACAATTTTTCGCGCCCTGTTTTTTAATTACTGGTTAATCGCTACATCAAATAATTATCTTCGACCGACCGACACGCGCTCGTTACACTTCCACGAGCCCGCTGCATGGGGCTTGTTTCTTCTTTGGCGACAACGATGATCCAAAAGTGTTCTCTACCTGCAACAAAGGAAAAGAGTTATTTTCTGAAAGATGAAAGATTATCAGTGCTAATTGTGGAAGACTCATGCTTCACATTATGAACACGAATTGATAATCACAATACTAGAGGCACATGAATATTCCTCAAATTATATTTTTCCTAATATCTTCATTTGATCGAAAATCATTTGTCGATCAAATGATTTTCGGCAAAATAAATGTAGGGAAAGTAGAATTTGGGGAATATTTATGTGCCTCAAAACACTAGTTTCTAGCCACTGAGAATTTTCAATTTGAAATGTAATTTGACATTTTGCAATCACTTTTGCTGGGAGGAGCACAGAATGAAACCAGAAATGACACGTAACTCGACCTATCAACAGAACAAAGAAAACCGAGAAGACATTTGACTTTAATGTTTCCGGAACCGAGTGCTTCATATTTACAAGACAGTGCAATTTGGATAAGCTATGGGAAACACTTTTGAGAAATGAGAAGAAGTGAAAATAATATTGTTTTCTTCCTTCTTGGCTGAGGGGGTCCACTATTGGTGGGAAATTTTCCTATTTGCGTCGCATGATATTCAATGGCGAACGAGTTCCTTCGCTTTCCTTCCGTGATGAGATGGGCAACTATATAGTTATAGTCTTGCAGTGTAAACGACAAGTGCGAACGACCCTTCGATGGATCGAGGAAAGGAAGCTGGAATTCCAGTAAATACTGATCTTATCCGTCTCTTCTTCACGAGATTACGTGTTCCGCCCTGCACTTAGCGAAGACACCGACAGATTCTTTAGAATTTTAGATTCCACTACATACATTTTTATCTTCTAACTTAATCCTTAAATTTCAAAGGCATAAAATTCAAAGGAAAAATACATTCAATTAAAACTTGAAGATGCAGTAAATTAATTATTTCTTGTCAGTCGTAGCTGATGATTGAAATAATAGTACACTTTATAGTCACTTTCCATTATACAATCAAGCTAATTGTGTCACTCAATGCAATAATCGTGCTGCAGCACTTCTTGTTTGTATCCAAAATTTCAGTAATTGAAACGATTATAGAGAGGAATTGAAGCGTGTCGAAACTAAATCCGCGTTGCAATTAAGGATTCTCAAATGTCGATTAAAAATGACTGAAAATAACTCTCTATGAAAAAAAAAACTTGTAATGTCTATTGTTATGTTTAGTTGGAGCAATATTTTTGGATAAAATAGAATTGGGGAAAAAATATTTTGTTCATTTGAACGTTCAAAGCTTCTGGTATACATGATTAAGATTGACTTTTTCTAAATCTGTAAAAACTGAAGTGTAAAAGTGAACGGTACGTTTTTAAATATAGAAAATAATGTAGTTGTTTGAGAATTTCAGAGAGGAGCTGAAGTAATAAATATTTGCATTTCCTGATGAATCAGGGCTCTGAGTGTTTGCCTAGCTTTCTCATGCGAACATCCGTCCCTGACCGCAACTTTTCCTTCGGCACCACACAATATGCTTCTCGTGGACCGGGAGCTTGGACTGGCGAATGCCACAGGCTTGCCCGGATGCCAAGGATGCCAAGCCCAAGGACGCGAATTCCAACAGGATCGCGACTATCGGTTCACGAAAACAAGCCTGATTTTGTCATCTTGTGACGAAATTTTGAATAATAGAAAAGAGAAGATGCAGCATCACTCCGAGGAATCAAAGATCCTGGACTTCATTCATCCTCTCAAAAATTCTAGTCATGATTATCACTTAACGTACCTCTACTATAAAGAAAATAATTTCTTCCTGAATCGAAAAAATACTCCTTAAAGTTATTATTATTTATTATTTAATTATTTGTTTCACATAACATTTATTTACACTCAGCAATGTGAGCTGAAATATTCCATAGAGATTAAGTTTTATAACACGGATGCTTAATTTCTCCGCCGGTATTTTCCTTAATTATCATAAATGGCACTTTTAAAAATCAAGATTGTTAGACACGAAACAGTAAAAGAGGGCTGGTCGACGCGTGTTTTTTACGACAGGAAGTAGTATAGGAATAGAAAAGCAATTATTATTTTACCAGAAGTGTTTTCCAACAATAAATTCGTACTCGGTGTATTGCATTTTAATGTAATTACGGAATTACCATAAGTGGGTTTACGCAAGAGGCGACATGGCTGGAAAATCATTTACAACTAAGGGAAGTTTAAAAAAAACCCTTCTAGCTCAATAATTACATTAAACCGAATATTGCACAATTAATTGGTTTGTTAACGTTGGAATAATTAAATAATTGAATTGAATAATTCAATTCAGTTCAAGAAAAAAGTGATTGTTTACTTGAATTCTTTGAATGCTTAAGAGGATATTAATTATTATGAAGACGGAATCGTCTCGAATTTTCATAAAAAATTATCAATAAACTTCGTTCTTGTGACTGATTATCATTCTGCATGATGATTTTCTTTATTTTTTGTTATTTGAGTAACATTCATCGATTACAATTGTGAAAGGAGAATCCACGCGTGATGAGAAACATTTATGTAACTATCGTCCTCGCGAGAATCATTGTGAACCTGCTGACAGATATTGCAGTCATTTTTTATTGTGATGCACAATTTTTCTCGTAATCTTCAACAATCAAAATGCATGAATAAAACTTGTTTTCGTCTTTGCAATTTTATGATGATTGCTTTTGTATTTTAGATTTTCATCACGTTATCCTTACAGATTGTATTCTATTTTTGGTATGACTGTTTATTTGAAGAACTTTCGCAGTTACTTCAGCTTTTAAAGTCATGTCCCTGAGATATGTAATTTAACATTTTAATTATATCTAAATGACATTTATAAAGTAAATATAATTTGTGCGCTATTTTAGTGACTTCTGAAGATCAACTGTAACGTAATCGACTGTAACAACAAGAAGCGAAGTTTATTATTATGAAACTCGTAATTTAAGTATTTCCTGTAGTGAATTAACTGTATGCACGTATGCAAGTAATACACTTGTTCGAGGACACGTGGACTTTAAAAAAGGAGTATTATGTACAGGAAATGCCAGATGATAGTGATTTAATGTGTTTTAATGGACAATCATGAAGAAATTACGCAGAAATGTAACTAAACATCAGAAAATATGATTCTTCAGGGGAACAAATTCTCAAGATGATATCACACGAATTCTGTATCCAATGTGATGATTACATTTTGAATCAGATATCATTTTGATAACTGAAGACTTTTTTATTGTACCAACACGTAATAAATCAACGAAAATCAACAGGTTGTTTCTCTTGTGACAAAAATGATAAAAGAATTGCTTTGAGGAAATGAATGTTAGTCATAACAACTTTATTGCAGGGAAAATTGGTCACTGTTGCCTCACACAATAATAATCTGAAAGGAAAGGTAACTTTTTCTTCGTTCAGAAGATATACTTATATCCTATTTGACTATGTTTGTTTATAATTTTGCAAAAATTCGTAAACAACATCTTTCGAGAGCGTGGCATTACCGAAAAGAAGAAGACGTGACGTCTGCGTGTTTTTTATAATCCTTGTTAGACCTTCACAGGTATCACCATCACCAGCACGAGTTTTGCGAAAAGTATACACGTTTTTTTTTAATTTTTCGTAACAACCGGGGAACTCAAGACGCGGCCATTTTGGTAGCAGCTGGCCGAAGGTTCTGCACGCGTTTCACTGATTTTCCACAACTTCAACGTCTACGGTTACAACGTGACGGGCAACAATTCTATACTGAATTGAAGACTTGGAACAAGATTCGAAACGACTCGGTTTGCTTCGGGCCTACTCGGCTTGCTAGCATTGCAAAGTTACCTGGAGCGAAGACTTGCTTACTCCCACCTTCTATAATACCTATATCTTTCTTTTTTTATGTGACCCTCTCTCTCATGAGATATCGCCCCTCTTTTGCAGTTATAGTGCTATCCTCAGGCCCAATACCACTTTCCACCTTCAGAAGAATAAGAATCTTCCGAGGCGAAGATGAAACCTGAATGCAGTTAAAAATATGTATTTTAAGGACACTTTTTTTTTTTTTTTATACACTAGAATATCATGCACGCACTGAAACACCCGCCTTTCTCAATAATTTATATTCATGGTCATTTTTTAAAAATCTAATGTCTCGAAAACAACTATTCTGGCGGGAAAACTATTTCTATAAACTGGAAGCCTCGAAGAAATCTTTACATTTTTTGGGCTTCTTTAAAAATTCTTTGTAGTTTTTTAATATCATTCAAAATCGCTTGAAATCACTTGAGTGTTTTTGAATTACTTGAAAATCTTGAAACTCTTCTGAATTCTTTTGAAATTTCTTTAAAATTCTTGAAAATCAGTTGGCAGCTCTGATATCGATTCTGATAGGCGGTAAATACAAAATCCAACCAATAGATGAAGAGAAAATGTGGCTTTAGATTTCGAAATTACGGGAATCTATGTTTTCGATATAAGCAATCGACTGACTTATGTATATAAATGTAAAAAACCATAATAATTTATAAAATGACGTTTGCTTATACCATTGAATTCATTGAGAAGGAAGCAACTGAATTCAATTTTCAATTAAGAACTCTCGATAAAATGTTACTTGAGCTCGTAGAATCGCCCATAGTACACTCAAAAGTCTGACGTGTTAGGTAGTTCGTTTTCTCACACGTCGTTTCTTTGTCTATTCAAAAGACGAAACAATGGACTTAAAGGATGGTGCCTCAAGCATTTAGATTCGTGGGCGGAAGTGACGAGGATATAAAGGAAGTGCTTCGCAGCAAAAGAAAATGATCAGGACGAAATAAACGAAAT
>JAUEJJ010000045.1:4057601-4070920 GCA_032164275.1 Synergus coniferae | reverse complement strand
AAAACGAAACGTGCCAAGTCGAGCGTTCGATCGGCGTTGGAGAAAGCGCAAATCTCGCGACCGGCAGCCAAGAAATAATGCCATAAACGCTTACACTGTCCCTAATAGGGCCAACTTTCGCCGTTTCTGTTATTTGGTATACTAGAATACTTGTTTTCACTCTCGTTCCGCATCCTGAAAGCGCATTCTTTCCATTTTCTCAATTTTTTATTTTTTATGCTCGTAACTTGTGTAACATTTACATTCGTAACATTTTTATTGCCCTATACGTATATTAACTTTTTAAAATTATCTTAACGTTCTTTAAAATTTCTTTTTATCAACAATGGTATTTAAATAAAAATAAAATATATAAAAATTTGAAAAGAATTAGAATTCAAACTGATAGTATTTTACAGTTCTGAATTGAATGTTAACGTCCTTTTTTTGGGCGGGAATAACATTAAAATAATCTGTTATAGAAGTTTGAAAATCTATAAAATTGCAGAGAAAAAATTGAATCAAAATGATCATTTCAGGTGGATTTTGTCAGTTTGCTTTTTTTTAACAAAGTTTTTAAAATTTTAAACTATTCTTTTAAATTTTTTAAAAATTATTAGTAGAAAATAAAGCTAAGAAGTATTATTTAAAGAACAAAATAAAAGGAAAAATATAAGAGTTTAAATTTAGTTCAGAGCCAGCATCACTCTGCCCTCTTCAGTCAAGAACTAGAGACCGTGAAATAACTATAAAGTGATAATACAGTCCCCTTCTTTATTTCTTAGAGTTTATATAATTTATTTATAATTTTAGTATTTAAAAAGTAAATAAGTATAATTTAAAAATATGGAACTTTCAAATTCTTCTCTCTAGTTTTAAGGACTCTAATTTATCGGCTTTGCGATAAATCTATTTTGAATATATCATAAAGCGACATAATAGCATTTGTAATAAAAATAGAAATAAATAAATTAATAATTATGAATCAATACCTGACATGCGTGCTGTTCTATACCAACTCGAACTAACACGTGATTGCTCCACACGAGGTTGGAGCTCAATTCCCCACAGGGAAGAAAATTTATCCAGCAGAAGGCAACGGCAAAGCACGCTAAAATAAATAAAGGACAGATTAGGAAATAAAGAATTTAGGAAGAAGCGCCTCTTTTCAAAATAATAATAATAATATAATTATTTTATTAATAAGTCGCGCATTGATACAAATCCATTGAGCGATACTATTTACATGGCAGTAATAATTAATAGCACAGAAAAAGTATTTACAAGGAGTTCTTTGTTGATATATATATTACAAATTAGAATAGATTCGATTTCATGATTTCATATTACACTTTGAAATCAAATCCCTACAATTGGCACAATTTCAGGAAACTGCTACATTTTTAAAAGCTTCCAACTTCTCTTATTATCTATAAAAATTTACACACTCCTCAATTGGCTGCACAAAAAAATATTATAAATTTTATTTAAAAATTCTTTTTAAAAATTGTACTTCCAGTACCTATAGTAATGTTTGTTCTGGAAATGTAAAAACACAAATGTTAGTGTAAACTTGAAAATACACAGTATAAAATATTAAACACCAAAGGAGCAAATCAATTCTTTAGTTCATTATAATTTAAAAATCCTTGACTACACTCACATGATTGAAAATTATTTTCTCTTCTATTTTGAACTAATCAGGATGATGAAACTAACTATTCAAATATTACACCTCGTAGCAAACAGTTTCCTTCTACTCTCTGCTGCTTATTACTATCTCGCATTGATGCAATTTACAAGGCGGTGTTAATTTATTAACCAGCTGGGACGGATGAGGAAAGAGCAATGATCGCCTGTCCCGCGAAAATGAAAGTCGACCGGGAAAAGACGAGAGGAACTTCCGATCAGGATACAACACATTTTTCAGCGTCTTTTTGGTTCTGGGAAGGTGGTGTTCCGGATGTCCCTATAGTTGGAGCTCTTCTTCGAGCACAAGCGACGGCATCATTTGGCACATAGGATATTCTCACACCTCCGTAGGCACGTCTAGGTGGTAACGTGTAAGCTGTTGCCTCATCTGAACTACTTGATGTGCTACATGTGGAACAACAACTGTCTTCGTCGTCGGTCCTTATTCTATTTCCAATTCCAGCTGAAGATTACAAATTTTACTGTTAGTCTTCAGTGTCATTAAAAATCTAGTTTAAATAAAGTCAAAATTTCTAAATTTAGAAAGGAATTTATATAATCCAAACCAAAAATCTTACCCCATGAAGTTCCAGCGACTTCTTCAGGTTGCAAACTTCTCGACCTAGGAACATTCATTTTCGAGGTTGAAGGCGAACAAGGATGTGTTCGTTCATCCGCCGAGGGTGGAGAAGTTGAACATCCAGCTTGATCATCACCTTGAAACCGAACCCTTCTTAACGTTGGAGTCGAAGGATCCGGACTAAGAGTAAGATTTGCAGTAATATTTGTAGGTGGTGTTGTTGGTGAAGTCGAAGAAGATGCTGTCACAGCAGCACACGGTGATTCTGCTATAACTGAAGAAGCTAAAGATGACACTGGTTGTGGAAGTTCTGGCATACTTGAAGCATGAGAAGGAGGGCAACTTGGAACACATCGTAGTGGCTCTCTATCTCTCGCTTGCATCAATCTGAAACAAATATTGCTTGAGCAAAGATGCCAAAAGGTATTCAAACAGAAACATAAACCAAAGCTAACTGAAGTAAATTTGAAATATGTATCTTTATTTTTCTTTTTAAATAGAGAAAAGCAAACAACCTTCCCAAGTCGCTGGCTGTTTCCTCAGGATGGGATCCTCGTTCCTGAAGTAGCCTCTCGAGATTTCTCTCGAGAAGTACCCTGTCGAGTCCTCCCGACCTGGATCCTGTCCCTGGAAGTCCTTCAACCGGAAAGTCAACGGTAGTTGTCCCTTGTGTTGGAGTGGTGACCAGAGAAACAGAAATAAGCTGACGAGGCTGCTTTCTGGACATTCGAGGCGAATTCCTTGGTGAATTGAGAGTATGCCTCGATACTGGAGGAGGAGGTGGACTCGATGATCCTTCACTTAGAGGAGGTGGTTGTCTTCTAGGTGTCCTGAGAACAATAAAGACGAAAATTAGTTCAATTTTTTAACAGCATGTTTTATCTTCTACTGGATTTAAAAGAATAGAATTCTAGATCTTGAAAGAATTACGAGAGACAATTTTAAGTTTAAAAATCAAACAAACAAAACTCAATCTTAGATTTCCTTTCAATTATTCTGATACGATTATAAATTGGCCTTTACTCAAAGATTTAGTTATCAAAAGCTCAGGTTTCACATAACATGAGATTACGTCTGAACTTGTCTTAAGATGTCTGAAGATGTCTGAAGAATCAAGATATGATCCCTACAATCACCTGGAAATAACTCCCAGGAGAATTGATAGATTATTATAGCTTGATGTCTGGGAATCTTTGATGTAAGGATCGATGTTTAATATTCGAAGATGATCAAAGATTCTCTGAAGTAAATGTAGCATGCCATTATAGACTTTCGACTATAGCCATAAGATATTATCAAGACCTCATCTGTCAGAACTCAGAAGGAAGATTATTGATGAGAGATATATGATTGAAAGAGGAGCAAGGGGCAAGGGGTCGATGAAGAATTCCATGAGCAAGTAGCTGACCTCGGATAGGCAGGAGGTGGAGGTGGTCCAGCAGAAGAATCACTGGGTGTTGTCGGCGGCTCTCCTTTGCTGCAAGCTATGCTGCAGTAAATGGCTCCTCTTCGGGGTAAAAAGGGTCTTCCTAAAAGGGACGTTCGACAGGTGGCGCAGCAAAAGCAAACCTCTGTCGCGTGCCAGTGTTGACCCTCGTGTGACATTTGTCCCTGATCAACTCCTATTGGTTCCCCGCAACTGTCACAATATTCAGCAAATGAGGCGTCGAAACAGTGGAGGCAGTAGGGTCTACCCTCCCTCATAACGTACCGTTGACCTCCGAGCTGAAAGACAAATTGATATGTCATTTATTACAGGAATCTCCGTTCTGCGTGTGATTTTAAAGGAAAGGATTTTTTTTAAAGATTTTAAAGAGAATTGTCAAAAAATATCTGAAAGGGGTCGTTCACAAAATACGTGATATTTTTTTTGCTTTTTTTCCCTTCTCCCCCCTTTCATGATAGACCGTGTTTCCCATCTCCTCGACTGAAAACTATTTTTAAAAATACTAAAAAAATCAATTTGCTTTATATATTTTGAATTTAAAAATAAAACACAAGATGTTTAAAGAGAGAGTTTCTGTGACTTGAAGTGTAAAACCTGCCTGATTTGAAACGGATTCGCACCCCAATAGATGTATAACTAAAGGGTGATGAAAAAACGTGAGAAAGGTGATTAAGACTCACCTGTCGATCGCACTCAAGACAAGCAAAGTGCCTCATGTGCCATGCTCTACCCTCAGCTTCAGTGCACTCATCAGCGAGGATAATTTCATCACAGGCACAACATCTAGGTTTAAGCGTTTCTGCATGATGGCGACCACAATAAAGTCTTCCATCCCTCCAGAAGTAAATGAGATCAACAAGAAGTTGTCTGCAAACACAGCAGATAAAGCATGCAGGATGCCAAAGAGCTGCAGGTCCTGCTCTACTCGCAGCAACAGCAATTTCGCCGGAAGCGATGGCCCTGCCGCATTCCCGACATCCGCTTCCATGAGCCCGCTCCACCTGGCTGGCCTGACCCCGTCCCAGGGCCTCACGCTTCCTCTGACCGGCGAAGACCCTCAATTCTTTTTTTTCTTCTTCACTCAACCCACTGCAGTATCTAGCCTCGTTGTCGTGAGGTGGTAGCTGTTGAAGCAACTGCCTCACTCTTTCCCGTTCTCCAGCACTCCCCACATAGGGGATCTTGTCCTCCGGGAGTCCAGAAAAGTACAGGTGAACCTAGAGGGGCAAATAGATACACGTAAAGTCTCCTGTTCAGAGTACAGTTCTACTATGTTCTGTTCACGATCCGAGATCGAGAAACAGTTGGGATTGGACTCGAGATTTTATGATCACGGCAGGGGAATTTGATAATCTGAATCTGAATCTAAATTCTAACACGCTCTGAAAAGATCGATCATGTTCTGAGGTTCTGGATAGAGTTAGTACAGTTATGTTACAGTTAGATATGTCGATCTCTCCATATTTCGAGGAATTCTACTTTTTACGGTGGGAAATATGGGAAGGAGATGGAAAATTGTTTTAGATGAAGCGATTTGGAAGTCCGGCAAGATTTACCATGCATCTTTATTTAAGACAAAGGTGTGCCAATTCCTGATCATTTTAGACTAGATAATATTAAATCTCAACGATTTTCCAGAAGGCTATTGAATTAACTGTGAAAAGCTATAAAAAGCGAAACCGCTAGAGATAGAAAATGTTGTACTAAAAGTTACGGTTCCTGTGAATTCGCCGATATAATATTTCAGTTCCTATAGAGTCTTTCTTTCGGATTCGAAGTGCAAGAAAAATAAAATACAGCTGCAAGGGGATACTAAACACCTGTCTCATCCTTCAGACTTAAGTTTCCTCTTTGACCGTTGGCATTTCTTCGTGTGAAATTCATCGTTCGTTGCTCAGTTTAATACGTTAAACTTCACCCAAAGGGGAAACTTATTCCACGTGTTTTCTTTGACTAAAAAATTATAAATCGACTTTCTAAATCTGAAACTAGAATTTCACCAAGTTGAAATATTATTATTTTGGACAATTGGTCAAAAATGGCTCGTTCTTTCTTTTCATGCCTTAAATAAGTGTGCCAAAGTCTGATTATTATTTCAAAAGTTATTGTGGAGATTTGATGAAAATTGGAAAAGTGATCTTTCACGTGCAGACGTTTAAAAAAAATTATAAAGATAGATGATAGAAGATGAAGGAAGGAGGTATTGAAATTGATTTCTCAGGTAGGAGAGTAATTGAAAATGTAAAAGGGCAGGTAGGAAGGGTTTAAAAAATGATTATTTGACAGAGCGCGCCGTCCTTTAAGCGATATCCTCTGGGGCGATTGTTGTAATCACTGTAATTCTCGTGTAAGGACGTAAGGATTGAAATAAATAAATGATCGCTAACCTGATCGGGCCTGAGGCCCGGAGGTACCCAGGTATACTCTTCGAGAGCGCAACCGCTGTCGTCATCGCTCTGAGAGTGCCTCTGATGATGATGATGCTGGACCAGAGGATCCTGCAAAGGTGGTGCAACTGGAGGAGGTTGAACAGGACTTTCGAAGGGTTCCCGGTGAGAGCCAGCGGTTGCAACTGCCCCGCTGCTCTGGAAGGCCATTGCCATCGCCATTCGTGAACCTGGGACCAAACCCAAGCTCGAAGTCCCTCCAACTTCCGTCGATAATGGCTGATGGTGATCCTCCCTTGGGCACCTGCAGCTCTTGCACACCTTTCTGTAAAAACAAAAACAAAAATTTCTTAGTAATCCTTGATTCTGTAACGACATTTTCCCTCCTTTCACACAACCAAAGGATTTTTTTCCGTGTGTGTAAACCTAAATTAAATACTGCACTGAATGTTACAAAAGCATGTTTGACGTATTAATTTAGACTTTTTCCAAGAGTAGTTGTAGATTAAAAGGACCATTAAAGAAACTTGTACTGGAAAATAACATTGAAAGTGGCATATCGGGATTTCAATCGACGAATACGATAGGGCACTGATACTAATAACAAGATCGCGTCTCTCGGCACGACAAAAGAATTATAACGAGCGTGGTAAAAGGAAAAAGCGAGTAGAAGATGAACGAGTTCTTTCTGCGCAAAGGAAACCTGGCAGTGCCACCTGGATCGTCGGGTAATTTCAACCGGGTACTTATTCGTAAACCGAGTACCTTTGAATTCCAATTAGGTTCTGTGCACTGCTCGTAAATCAAAGACATTGGTCGTCGGAAAGCACGCACGCGTGTGGATCGAATTTAATGAAATCGATACTGTGACATCTACGTGAGGGAATCAAACCAATACATCCACCTCAATCTGCACTTAATTTCTCCATTTTTTCTCCGCCTCTAAGACCTCAAAAAAACTGGAGAACACGTATCCTATCATAAAAAAAAAGAAGATAGAGAAACCTCTGTAAGTTAAAAATTAGAAAAGTAGTTAAAATTACTCGTTTAAGCATTTTAGAATAGTTACAAATTGATGCTGCTGCATTCGAAGCGAGAGAAAAATATTGTTGAAGATAAAGACTTAAATCACAAATCTCTGAAAAAGAAATCGTACGAATGATCCGAAACCTGGCTATTAAAACGACATCAAGTCATAAAGCCGAAATGAAAAATGAAAGGTAAAGAAAGAAGAGTTTCTTTGAAAAAAATCTGAAGGTTTTCATCGTCCATTAAAAAACGAAGGGAGATATCTCCTGCAAAGGCATGGCTATTATTTCGAGCTACCTGCCTTAAACTTAGGGTCAGTTCGAATACGCCTTCGATTGCTGTGGACACCCTGTACACAAAGGACGTGTTAAGAAGAGGCTTGGAATGAAGAGAGACCAAGTCGAAGCCTTCGAGCCGGAGATACAGTAACATAAAATTAAATCATAATGCCCATGATGCCTCAATGCAACCGAAGGGTGAACCTCCAGGAGAAGAGGCAGATACTCAGACGTAAGCCGAACTCATTAAGGGGTTGTAGGAGTCATCCGTAAACTTAGGAATTAATAACCTCGATCGTGAGGTTGGAATTTTTTTGATCTCTGCGCCCTTCGAACTCTGGCAACCTTGAGAAACGTTTAACATTTACTAAAAGTTTCCGTCATCTATTAATCTATAAACTTCTATCAACATTTTTTTTACTGTACAATTTAATCTTTAGTGTTCAAGATCATCTAATTTATATTTATTCAATATCCTTTGGATTTTTATTTACTTTGAGACAACTACCAATGTTTTAACGAATCAAAGTAAAGTGTCATCATTAAACCCCGAAATTTACAATTCTGTTAAAAAGTTCACCTTATCTCTTGCTGAGCCATTAACGTTGTTGACTCCAAAGTGTTTATGTACTGGAATAAAATATTTAATCGTGTCTTTGGAATTTCGATTCTTAAAACGCCAGATTTGCACAGAACATGTAAACGAAGATTGACGTTAAGTGCGCTTGAAGTTGGAGTCATAAAAGTGTTGGAAGTTTCGGCTTAAAATGCATAATTGCTCATTTCTTTATTTCCAATTAAATTTCACTCGCAGCCTCAACAATCATCATTTTTACAAGATTTCAAACTTCAGTCTACTTTTTAATTTTTGATGCCTGCATTGCAAGTTAAAAACAATTTGAATTGTATTATTAAATAAATTGTGTCGAATGGAAAAAATACCAGAGTACATTGTTATTCCTAATTACTCTGTAATCATTATAGATAATTAGTTCTTCCCTTCTAATTACTCCTGGGATAATGAAAGAGATTTTCTACCTCGAAGAAAATGTATTTCAATGGTCTCTTCATTCTTCCTGAGTTCGAGTTAATCGAAACAAACAGAAAAATATTATGAAAACAGGGTGTATTACTGCTTACAGAGGTAATTATCGTAATTGGAGATGAAAAGTTGACGCAATTAGGGATTTAATAAGATGCTCGATAAGATGTCTAATTGGCAGAAAATGTCTCGAAGCCCGGACTAAGCATGATGGAAAGCGTGTCAAAGATATAGGCATGCATCGTCATCATTTCTTCTTCGGTTTGTGGACGAAGTACACATTTATTACGAGTATTACTTATCCCAACAAACGGAGAAATCAAGATCCATTTCGAATATAGAATATGTAGACTCCTTCCGTTAAGCATCGGTATTCGTGTTACCGTGTTGACTGTTCCCGCCCATTTAAAGAGAAAAAGCGATTAGCAGATGATTAGCAGATATGCGGGATTGCCTGGCAATCGAGACGAGCGGCAGTGTCTCTTGATGAATTGCTTTTTCCACTTCGGAGAATCTCACGCAATCAGCATATATTCCAATAGAAATAAAAGTGTGAGTGTGGTGAAACTTTCAAGACTGACACTAAATATAGATTGCATTAAAATTTTTAGAAGGAAATTCATTTCAAATGTTCAGATATTTAAAAAAAGGCGTTTTATGCTTCAATGCACGTAACAACGTTTATTACCGTTATAGATTCTGTCACTCGTTTCCTATTAATAACGTTGCACGTTAAATACGAAAAAGGATTCGATCGTAAAATGTAATCACTTTTAGCCAGTTGACTGGGTGGTCAATTACCCCATAAATAAATATTTGAACGATGATTCAAGCTAATCGTAACTGAACTAAACGTGAACCTTCTCTATCGTTGATTCCCTGCCGAGAATCTCGACATCTCCTGCAAATCGACTCAACTAATCAAAGTTTAAATTGACACTCTTGCCCCATGTACACGTTCAAACATTCAAGTTCAGTGCCTAACGGATATATACGGCTTCGATTGATGAACAACTTTCGCCTTCTCATTCGCAGTAATTGTGCAAACTATCGTTACATTAATCCTCATATGCAATGTTTATTATTATACAATTTCAATCTCCTTCAATCAATTTTATTTACTGTAAACCAATGTCATTTCCTTGAGTTAATCAGAAAATTTTCATGAATAGACTTCCAAACACTTTTGGTTATCGAAACCAAATTTTTCAGGTCGTCAGAAATTTGAAATCTTGTTAAAATCTACAGAAATCCCTAAAATCAAATCCTAAATTCAATAAAAATCTCTTAGTATCCTTAGAAATATTTTTAAAATCCTTTAACATATTTTTATCCCTTGAAATTGCTTAAAGTAGTAAGCGAATAAAATTCACTAAGAAAAATCACAAACTTACTCCACTTGAGAACCATATCCTGCTCGTAGCAGACTATCAAAATTGCGTTCCGTAATCCTCAATGGTTCCTTATTTTTTTCCAGCTCAAAATCTAAATCTCGATGAGAGCAACTTTCCCCAGCAGCATCATTTCGATTTAAAAATTCCACGCACTTTTCCGTGGGACTAGCTCTTGGAGTTGACAAAGCAGGACATCCGACGCCATTTTCATTTCTTCCTCTCAAGAAATCATCCAAATAATGTTCGTCAGTAGTCGGTAAATCGTAAACAGCTGGTCTCCAGGGCAAATTCCCAGAATCATTGCCATTTTCACCTGAACAACCTTCAGGACCGGTGGCATACTTCCGGGAATAAAGCTTCCTCAGGTAAGCTTCCTGGTGACTTCTGGTCGCCCAACAACCACCGGACCACCACCTTCGCGAACCAAAAACCGAGGTATTTCTTCTCTTGGCAATGCTGGACATAATGACCTCAATTGCCTTCTTCCCAGAATCTCGGGATTCCCCTTCAACCATTTTTTTACAAAATTAGTGTATTTTTGCTCTATTGTATTTTATTCTTCTCTTGGAAGGCCCTCTAGTAATTAGGGGTCAGAAATACAGCTTCGGTCGACTTGCGCCATGGATGCGATTTCCGCTCTTTGATGCTCTGCATTCAAGATATTTTAACAATTTTCTCAGAGTCTTGATCTTTTGACATCTTCTTTGCCGAAAAAAGGAAGTACACTTTTTTTCAGAAAGAATTCAGAGTCCCATAACGTATTTTTTAATTTTAAAGTGGATTTTCTGCATCGAAAATAAATATAAGATTAAAAAAGATATTTTAAAAATTATTACCAAGTCAGAAGTGTTTAAATTCAATTTTTCACAGTTAAATTTAATGAGTCTTCTATTTTGAAATTCGGATGCTTTATTATGACTTGCCGTTCTAAATTTCGGATTATTATACTATTCATGAATTACATAAAAGCACCAGAGAACGACTTGTCAGAAAGTTGTCGACCCCAAAAAATTAAGTTATTCTGGACGTGTTATAACTAGAAGACATAGAAAACCTGTATAACGTAAATTGCATACTATTCTATGCGTAAAATACATAGCAATTTCCTTAAAGTATTTTATGTTCACAGCCTTGAACATCGTTAAATCGTCTGAAAGAAGTCTTGCCAGCTTGTTAACTCTTTGAATTCTAGGCACGCAGGAAACGACCTTGCTCAATATATGACAATCCTCTTAATCTAAATATTTTCTCATGAAATAATTTCGCATGTTTCATTTAACATCTAATTTCAAGTCATATATACTATTTTTTTAAATAAACGGTAGATTTATGGTATTCTGATCGGTCAATTATGGTCAATTATGATCAATTATGGTATCGTTCTGATTACTATAAATGAAAAGAAAATTTCATTACTATGTAGTAAATTTATCACGAGAAAAACGAATTAATTGTAATTATAAAATATACCGCTAAAGTATAGCGGGATCAATATTATAATTTCCTAGCACTTAGTTTAGATTATTTTCGATTGATGGCTGTAGATTCGGTTCAAGTCAAGAGAACCGGAATGCAAACGGTATAACATTTATCGGTTCTAGTCTCTACACGAGATTCATATAATCGAGATCACATACTCTCATAACTGCGTGGGATGAAAAACTGTAGGGTGTCCAAGAAAATTTCATATATTCACTTTAACTTTACTTTGTAGCTTAAGTTAGCACTGTATTAAATTCCACGTTCTTAGTGTGATAAAATCTTACCGCAGCCATAAAGGATTTTATGGTGGAATGCGATTTTTCAACAAACATCACTAAATAAAGTTCGAACTCACATCCTGCAATAAATTGCTTACATATTATAATTTAGAAGAATTTACCGTGAATTATGAAAGATATAAAATAATGGTTCGGGCCTGTCGGGCCGTGTGTTTGGATCTGGGCCAGAGGTTTGAAATTTCTGCACGAGTACTTTGAGCTCGACTTTGAGAAAAGGATCTGTTCTTATGATAAAGAAGAACTTAAGATTTTTTGTTATTCTCTGACTCGGATTTTTCGACCATTTATCATTAACGAATACTCATAATGCGTCACAAACTTTCCCTCATATGTAAAGCCATCTATTAAGCGTTGGGCATCTCGCATATCTGTTCGCGACTTAACATCTCACAAAACACAAAACCACAAAAGATTCTTACTTCTAATATCTCGACGCGAACTTACAATACATATGTGCTTATGCTGGTATTTCATAGTGGAGTCTGTAACCAGTAATTAGTCAAGCTTAGAACTCACGCAGTCTGTACATATATGACACAAAATACAAATTCCTAAAAGATCTTCTAAACTTAATTTGCTGTTCATATTGACAAATAATTAAATTCCTTGGACGTCAAGCAGAAAGATTATAGATATTCCTCAATAGTATAATTAATTCAAGATTGCAACGACATGATTAAAAAATAAAAGAAAGGTAATTATAAGAGAAAAATAAAATGATAATTGAACGAGAATTGCGATCGTCAGTTGTAAACCGTAAACGACCAATTAGACTTTTACTCATTACAGATGTCGATAACTCTTTTTCGTTTTCCCAATAATTTACATAACCCTCGAGCATGTTTTCCACAGCGAGAGAAACGACTCAACATTATATTCCCCCGAGCACTGGCTGATTAAAATTTCGATTTTTTCGAGGGCCCTCGAGTTTCCTATTAAATCTTATTCGCTCACTGTGCAAGTTATATATTCTAATTAGAGAGTCGTCCCAGAGGGGCCCTAGGCCCTAATTTCGGTTCTATACGAATGTAATTTGCAACACATTCCTTAAATCGTACACACGGCCGCTTTCGAAAAAAATCGAGGATTTATTATCTCGTCGGTCGATTGCTAACTCTAGTTCGGGTCCAGTGGCTTTTATACTATGCGGCATAGCACTGGCCGAGTCATCGAGCAAAGTGCAGATACAACCTTATTGCGACCAGGTGAGTGTGAGTGCTTTTCAATGGCCGCTGAACCGATTGGCACGTGTTCAAGAAGTACTCGAGCACGAAAGAAGAAAGGAGAAAGATTGGGTTATAATGATGCGAGAAGTGAGATTACGGGTTTTAGAAATTATCCTTTCGATCGTTGCAAGATAGCCCTTTTTTAGCTAAAGCCATTTTTAAATCTATTAATCTGCTATGACAAAATAATTCAAATTAGGTATAGCACCCTTCATGTAGGCCTTCCTGCGCAAAACAAAAAAATATTTTTTTTTGAGATTTTAAAAACACTTTTATTTTTAAACATTTATATATAAATGTTTTTTTAATGTATTTTCCGTACTGTATAGGACGCATATAAGAAGAGCCAAACATAATTCTATAAACAAAATATACTCTCCGTACAAGTAGTTTTAATTATGACAACTCCCATCCAAGTACAACAGCGCCAAGCGTTGCTTAACTTCGGTTATCGAACGAGAAGCATTAAACAGTTTCATATATC
>JAUEJJ010000045.1:4041107-4057501 GCA_032164275.1 Synergus coniferae | reverse complement strand
AAAAAAAAATGGGAAACCGCTCCCGTTTCAAAAGCGTTTCAGGAATTTTTCTTAAATTATCCCCATCAAATTTTATGGTATTCTAATGTTGCGAAAGTATAGGCCAATATTACGACAATATGTGTGGTAAAAAAATAAGTAGCAATTTTCTTTTGCGAATCGATTGATATGGCGTCTTTTTAACTTGTTTGATAGTAAAGTGAGCACACAAATTCCTTTAATAATAATGTTATTCTTGTATTGGAGACAGTAAACGATAAAGAAAGAAAAAGTGATTGGGAGGCTGATAATCGAAGGATGGAAGGGTCCCGACAGTTCCGATCTGTATGTATAACCAGTAGTAGAGCAGAGATTAACGTTTTAATACGCGCTGCATCTTGAAGTTAAAGACGGCCACTCGAGGAGATAACGTCTCTCCTAGAAGGCCCGGGGCTGTTATTAAAGACGATCTTTTATTCTCCGTCACCGTTCTTCGAAGAGATCGAACACGAGAGAGGATGCCGCCTCGGGAGGTTATCCTCTGCCTCAATACTCTCCTCTTTATACTCTTTACTATCCTCTCTTTACTTTTTTATACTCTACTGGACCCAAACAGTAAGAGTAAAATGGAGAACGCTCGTAACGATTGCCGGACACGGAAACAGCATCAAATCGGCACCAGTATCGATGCACGAAAAAAAGGAGATAAAATCGGCTTAAATCTGTAGTAGAAGAGAGGACTTCGAACAAAGCCCCGATGGCAGGAGGAAATAGTTGTTGGTAATAGACTGCGAACGATAGCATCTTGCCTGAAGCACATCACTGATCATAACCCGAAGCTGTGGGAAGTAATTCGGTTTAATTTCATGGAGAAATCCTTATCAACCAGATATGTATCTTTTATCTCGTGCGAAAGTAATTAACTTAATTATAGATTTACCCTTTTTGATGCACATCTCATACATATTTTCATTCTTTCACTCGAAATAAGGGGATCTATTATGATAAACTGATTAATTGCTTTAAAGAGCAATTAGGTACGTCGAAATCAAGCTTCAATGATTAAAAAACAGCAAGCCAGCCAAAGAAATAATTTTAAGAATGAAAGCGTTGAAATGCTTAAAATAGTTTTACTCAATTTTGTTGTACCTTTAATCGAATGGTTTAGGGCTTCTCGTTCGATAGTAAAAAAATATGTTGAAATTCCTTAATCAAGTTTCTTTCAGTTTGTTTCCACGATCCAACGGTTTGTTTTTTAAATATTTTTTTAAGGAACAATGGTCTGTTTATTCGGTAGGGAAAGGTCTATTCCGCGTTTCCGACGTTCTTAGCCGGCTTCAGAATCTTTTCTGGACACGACTCTGTCATTAGGAACAATTACGAACCCTCGCTGGTCTTTTTAGTTGCCGACCCCGCTAGCTAAAATAGATGATTTCATGGAAACGATTAAAATTGACTTCGAGATCCTTCAAAGTTAACAAATATTGCGGATAACAACAGATCATAATTTATGGTACGCGTTCCATCAATATTACCCGCATCGAAAAAATTAATTGAATCTTACTTGTTTTTCAATTTGAAAAAGCCAAGTTTTAATATAAATTATACAAGCTTCAAGTATTTCAAAATTAAAAGCATCCAAGTTTGAATTCTTTATAATTAAAAGTACTCAACTTATAACGCTACAGAAGATGAAACCAATTATGCACTCTTGTATAATTTAAAGGACTTCAGGATGCCAATATAAAAATGAAAAAATTAACGGAAAGCGTTCTCATTAAATTAAAGCTTTTAAAGTAGAATCCATTAAAAATGTAAAGCACCCATACATAATTTTTAATATTGGCAAGCGGCCCAATTTAAAGCTATCTTTAAAATTAAAACCATCATCAGCATATGATAATAAACGTCAAAACTTCTTATGCAATGTATCACATAGCAGTTTATCTCCGCTTGGTAAAAAAAATCCAATTAAATAATAATATGCTAAAGCTACCTTTACACTGTTAAGAGACGTTTACAACGTGAGATTCTTCGAGGAAAACGACAATGTCTTCAGGATTAACAAGGTGTTTTCAAGCAAAGAATTTCGTTCCTTGACAATTTTTTCAATTCCTTAATGAACCTAATTCCGCTAACTACAGGTACTTCCACGCATGGAAACGCAGGCTGGTTAATTAAGCCGGGTCGAATTATCCCTGAGATTCCTGGATGGCATTCTGAGCCGCAGGCTGGATCATCCTCTACTGAAGAGGATTTCTTGAATATTGCTGTTACATTTCCTACACGCCTTGGTACCTTCACGAGATACCATCGGAGAAAATATCTATGCGCCAA
The DNA here is from genome assembly GCA_032164275.1 of Synergus coniferae. Lineage (NCBI taxonomy): Eukaryota > Metazoa > Arthropoda > Insecta > Hymenoptera > Cynipidae > Synergus > Synergus coniferae. The sequence goes on along the minus strand of JAUEJJ010000045.1, from coordinate 4,055,185 downwards.
CTCTCCCCTGCATTCAGCCACGTCCGAAGCTGCCTGTGTTTATTTATCAGCTGATATGTGCTTTTAACGCGACGAAAAGCAGGATCAGGAGCGAGAGAATGTGATTTAGCAGAAGATGCTTTCAAGAAGTACAATCTATCACTCCTACTTCGTTAATCTTGGTGTTGTGGAATATGAATATTGTCCGGTAAGGCGGATGACGAAGAGCGTATTTTTGTACGATTTAAATCTGTGGAATGATATTTTTTGCAAATCAAAGTCCTTTGAAATATGATCACCGCATATTTGTATTCAAATCTTCAGAACCGGCTTGTTTCAACTTATAGGGAGTCTACGTCTGTACTGAGAAAAAGACATTTGTATCTGATATTGGGAATCGAGAGACAAAAATTGGATGATTGATCCATTCGATGGAATTTTTATCTCTAAATTAACGCGAGGGTTTCAGTTTGAATTGAGACGCTAATACCATTTGCATTTTTACGGTATAGGTTTATGAGCGTGTCTAATGCAAGTAGAAGTTATGACTGGATTAAAAAATGTTTATATTTTATATATATATATATATATATATGAACGAATCTCAGTGCTTTCATTGTATTATTATTATAAGTTATGAATAAAAAATTCTTTTCTGATTTATTTCTTTAGATAAAGATAAGATCTGTCTTAAAATGCACGTTTGTGCTCAATCCTTAAGCGCCGTTCTCCATACTCAAGTGAATATCGTCCTTCAGAATTTCTAGACTCGTACAACATGAATTTAAACACTCCTTTTTTAAAATTTGCTTCCTTAATCTATATTCTACTTTTTTTATTCATGTCTTTAGACAATTTAATAGAATAGGATTCGAATTAATAAATTGTATCTTCTTTAATGCCTTCATGAAAATTACATAAAGTTTACCCATTCTTTGGGAGAAGAGACCACAAATTAAATTCACTTCTAATGAACACTTTCTATAAACACTTTTTTCCATTTCATTTTATGAAAGCAAACATTTTTTGCTTCGAAGCTGCATGGAGTCTTTGTCCCAGAGAATCGAAACGTCGGCAAAGAGGCCCTTGGCAAACACTTGCTTCAGCCAAAGGTGAGAATCAATTCACCGATAAACTTCTATAGCCTGGTCACCTTTCCATTTACAGGCAATTTTATTGATCACTTAAAATCTGCAATTTAGAGCTTCTCGGTTTTTCTTGGAACACTGCAGTTCACTCAAGAGTTCACTGTCGATGCAGAAAAGAGAAACAAAATCAAACTTGGACGTATCACATCCGGGGCACCATTTTTTATATTCACGTAAACAATTTATTTATAATTCACGTTTTTTATTTATTTTTTGAATTTAGAGTTTGTCTTTTGTGTATTTCAAGATTCACTATAGAAATATCATAACTTTTTCACACACGTTGAGTTTTCGACCAATTTTTTTCAATTTGTGTTTATCTTTAATCTAATTATTGAGAAAATCAGAATTTAAAAACATGCTTGGGCTCTTTTTAAAGGTAAATTTTAAAAATGATACAATAGGCTGAGCTTCAAGCAAAAAGTCTTCAACTAAGATTTTTAGCAGATAAAACATGTATGCAATTATGACAAAACAAATTTGCACAAAATAATTAGCATTTAAATGACACATAATTCAAGAGCACTTTTGAATCTTCTGAATTAAAATTCACTGTACCAGATTTGCAAGGTTGAAAATTTGATGAATGCAAAACAACTGTCTCATTATTAAAGTCATTAAAACATGTAAATTTCAGCCTTCACTGCTTTTTCCATAAAAAAAAGCATTTCTTCACACAATAAATTCTTATAAAAATATATAAAATATATTTTCCAACTTTACTAAATAATAACAAGAAAATTTAAAAGAAAAATCCAAACATAATACAAGAGAACTTCTGAACTTTCTCAATTCTTCGCTAAATTGATTATCGTCCAATCGATAATCGGCATGTAAAAATGTAAAGATCAAAGGGTGAAGAAAATTGGCCGGGTAAAAATCTAATTAGTGTATCCGTCGCCATATTTCAGGTCGGTACCATTAAAGTCGAAGAGATGTCGGAGAACCGAACGAGCGAAATTGATGCACGACGCGGTGCGACGTTAAAGTATAAAACCTTCTAGAAATGCGGTCTCAGCACGCGAAGCGTTCCGAGCAAAGCTGAAGTCAACACTGAGTCCCTGCTGTAGTTGGTCTGCCCCATCTTGAAAGGGGGTGGGAGAGTGGGCCCCGTTTGCCGACTATGAGCTACGTAAATGCGTCTTGGCGCGGAGGCCCTCGTGCGGGGCCTTTCCACCTCATCCCCCACCCCACATACTACATACTACGTGCCACCCCCTTCCCGCCGATATATTTATATTCGTTTCTAATACACGAGGATCTTTGCAAGGCCTCCGCAAGGCCCAATATCAGAGCACTCAAATGTACGATTTAAAATTCTTAATTCAAGGGTAGCTTTCAAGAATTTTTATAAATATAAGGCCCAATATATAAGACCTTAAAGATTTTAAGGAATAACGAAGGATTCTAGGTGATTTAAAAGTTTGTTTAAGGTTTGTAAATTAACTAAGAAGATTCCAAGGGATTTACAAAATTTCTAGGAAATTAGATTAAACAATATTTTTAAAATTTGAAAAAGATTAAAGAAATTTGTTGACGTGAGGACTGAGTGGTAAATTCACGGCAAGATTTCACGAGAGGCCCCTCAGAGGCTCCAGATATCGCGGGGTCCCTTTTAAGGCCCCCTACGACCTACAACTGGAAATGAGGCCCGCGGGGGATGTGCTTCGCCGCGGGGACCAGGTTCCAAGCGTGATGAGAGCTGGAGGGAGCACGGAGACTTAAATGGTTTTAATCTCGCATGCAAGACGTCTAAATTGAAACTCTCGCTTGGGATCTTGAATCTTCAAGTCAAGGAGGAAATTGGAAAATAAAAGTAGTTAAGATTGTTTGAGGCGTTTTGAATATTTGTTGGAGCTGGGATGAAAGGTAGTCAAGAGTATGTTAATCACTAATAATCCTTGATTGGTTCTTTAAGAGGACTACTGAGTCTTTGAAGTAGGTGGTTTAATCATGTGTAAATTAAAATGTAGATTAAAACCGATTTAATTTTGTGTAATCGATTGGTGATCCTGAATATGAATCCAGAATTGGATGTTGTCAAATTAAACATTATTAATTTTTTTCAGTCACTGTCAATTCATAATTGAAAAAGGAAGAGTTTGTCAAACGAACAATGATGTACTCACTCAATAAATCTGCTATAATATTATAGATCATAATCAGAGTTGAACTCACCTGTAACAAAAGAAAAATATTCATTAATTTAAGATCAATTTCAATCACGCAGGAAAATGTATTTTCTAATTCTCTAATTTCTATTCTAGTTTCTATAAAAACATTCTGATTTCGTATAATATATACCTACTATTGAAACTGGTATAGGTTCAGTTTATCATGCTCGATTAAACGATACTCATCCAGAATGTCGAGATTTCAAAACAAATAGAAAAATTAAGACTACCTCTTATCATGAAAGGTGCAAAATAAAATTATTAATTAGTAAAATACAAGCAAGTCTCAAGCGATAAATTAACTCCGACAGATTACATGCCACATAACTGCAAAGCGAGCTCTAACGAATGATTATTATAACTGGTGCTCGTGAGGTGCGGAGGAAAAATATTTGCTGCTCACGTTATATTTCCGATTTAGCCTTTTTCAAAAGTTCCTAAACCGGTGTAATTTATTTCTGTCACTCGACATAAACGTAGGTCAGAGTCGTTCGGGGCGAGGCGACTCGTTTACATTAGTCACAAGCCCACGTGTCCGTTATACATACAGAGTACAGAGAGTTACGTAGAGTTACCGAGTTACATACTCACTCACCCACGTGCAATCGAATGAAATCGAAAGAGAACTTACTAACTGATGTCGTTCTCTTTTTCTTTCTCTTACACGCGCTTGACATTTACTTCATCTTTAATGGAACTCTGCGAACTGCTTATTACTATCAGCGACATATTTTTATTATAAGTGTATCCATAAATCTCTCGAGATAAAAATGATATCTACATTGTGTGGAACCATTAATTCAAATGGGGATCTAATGTCATGTTGAAAGCAGTACCTTTCGTTGTAAATGATTCCGTTTTAAGATTTCAAGGACCAAATATCTCAAAGTGAAATAATAATTTATTATGTAACAAAAGAATTGTCTACGCATTTATGGATATTTTAATTCTACTTCTTAATTAAGTGGAAAAGAAAGGAAGGAGTTGCGTTTCTAAATTGAATAATATAAATTTAATAAATTGTTTTATATAGAATCACGATTTGCCATTTCATTAAGAAGCTTCCGACTTCCGAGCACGAGTCACGAAGTTATCCGTTGCTCTGAGTAGCACGATTCTGCTGAAGAGAATCAAGCGCAGGATAGTTATCCAGTACTTGCATTTACAGCTGCAACCGCAATGAGAAGCGATAAGACTAAAAAGCCAAACAGGTGGTATGCGCAACGGCTAACTTCTATCCGTTGCTCGTCCCATCTTCTCAGACCCTAACTTCACCCTCTTTCTCAACACACATCCAATTCTTTAAAAGACTAGCAGTGAGATATTTCTGAAACAGGAAATTTTCAATTCTACAATCAAAAAATCTTTTATTGAAGAACGTGTTAACATAAAGAAAGAAAAACATGTTCTTGAATACACACAGCAAAGTGGAAAGGAGAAACTTTGATTGAAGAAAGATTGATTCCTTCACAAATGAAAGAAGCCATGTTTGAAGAAATAATTTGTGGATTATCTATTTTAAATTTGTATAAATTTATAATAATTGTGAGCATCCATTTTCAGTTACATCTCAGAAGAATTTCGTTTAAGTTTATAAATATCAATTTTCCCTCATGCCATACCTACCTCTCAGGAATACATTATTCTAATCAGGTGTGATATTTTTTGCTACTTGAGGATTTTTGTACGACATCACGATATTGAATCGGATGGGCTGTTTACCGCAAATTAGCAATTATTGAGGCTCCTTGATTCTACCTATATTCACGACCACCGTGTTTGCGCGCCTCCCTATCTTTTTCCTTCTTGTTCTCTTTGTCTCATACACTTCCCACGGCGGGTCATTACGACTTCCTGGGCGTTGTGGAACGACGACGAGGGATCCAGGGAAAAAGATGGGAAAGAGGAGAAAGGGGATACTTCGCGTGTGCTCCCGTTCAGAAGAAACCGACACAGGGGAGACACACCATTCATGCACCTTTAGCAAAAAATCTGTGATGCTTGACGCTCATGTCTCCCTAATGACGACTAATTTTGAGATTAAACAGAACGATTTTGAAAGTTATTTTATTGAAAGTCATTCAAACTCACTTCATAGACTGAATATGCAAAATTTTCCTTAATTTTGTGGATTTTTATCACAAGGATGGTTCCTGTACATGTGCCAACAGCCTCAAAATTGAAAATGGAAAGGTGGTGTTCATTGGATCGGAAGAAAGACAAATGGTGGCTTAGCAGCTTTTTTCTTGAATTTGCGTTTGTGGAATTTCCTCGAGACTTTTGTGTGCTTATTATTCTACGTCGGTACCACGAAAGTAATGACTGGCAGATGAATCAGACAAGTGAATGGTTTGTACGTAAAGCACGTACCCCAACAAATTGACTTTTCGCTCGATAAAAGAAGATAGAGTTGTGGATCGTGGGTAAATTGTACACTGATAGCCATTTCAGATCTTCGCACGAATAGAAGGGAGTCAAATAAACACGCAAGGAGTATATATATATATATATATAATTAGTAGGATAATATAAAGGAGGACAGATCAAGCAAGAAATCGAGCTTCTCACATTCATTTTCTCTTCTCATTCAACGACCACTATCCGATTTCCCGCAATTTATATATCACGTTCTGATTCACCGGGTAACATACTTCGCGTGTATATGGAAATAGTTTCTAATTATTAGCCTTATTTTCAATAACAGACATTAATTTCAACTTGAACACCTTCAATTTGGTAACTTTCGAATTTGAATCCTGCCATAAAGAAGAGGTTGAAATTATATTTTTAGGAGATTTCACAAGATTTTAAAGATATCAATTAAAAACAACTAATTAAAAAAACAGTTAAGGTAAATAACCAGCTATCAGAGATACAAACATCTCCAAAAATTTAAACGATGACACCTAACCAAACATGAATTACAAGGCCGGATGAAGCCAACAGAAGCTGATGCGGAATTTCGCAGAACAATATGCACTCGTTAGTTTAGATAAGCACTCGACGACAAGAAGGAAGTGAGATGAGGAGGCTGAGGGGAAAAGTGGGAAGATTAAGTAGTAGCAGAGAAACCGACTCTGAAAAATCTCTGTTCAAATATTTGTCGTCGATTTGTGGAAGCTGGCCATACACGACCTCCTTGGAGCGAGCTAGTAGTCCCCTGGGAGACTTAACGGCACGGTAAACAGCAGAACCTTACTTCTTACTTCTGCCTTTGGCAGATTGTTGACTTAGCTTTCATCTCATCCCTCCCTTCCATATATCATTTGCCAGCCTTCTAAATTTTGACAGTGGAAAGAGCTTCGCATAACGCGCTCAAGTTACCTTCACGCGACCATCTTGTTTTTCTTTGCGGTTCGATAACTCAAACTCAACGTCGAAATTTACTCAGGGAATCGGATTTCTGGACCATGCCAGAGATGATAATCCAAGTGGAGTTTTCGCCGAGGCGATATCTTTTGAAATGGAAAAACAGGAATGGTCTAAAGCAGCGATGTGGGAGGAAGAAAAATAAGGAATTTTCTAAACCTCAACAAAGAAATGGTCTTCAAAATGGCATGATTTTAATCTTCAGGGCTATATTTATCTTATCTCACTCGAACACTTGTGAAAATCTTTGGATGAGTTGATTTTATGCAACAGTGGCAAAACGGAAGCCTCGTAAAATGACGAGGTGGGCGCAGAAAGGAGCCGCTTTCTCGTCGAAGTTGTCGTTTTTAATTCCCACGCATTTTTCACCAGAATCACCTCGAAAATGTCTTATTTACAGAACCATAAGCAACTTCTTTTTGAAACAAAGTTGATCTCCGCCGGGAAGATAATTCCGCAAGGTAGGCCAATAATTTGGTATACCTGGGTGATTTCGGTGGATATATTCGAGAAGCCAGTTTTGAGAATTGGTCTCTTTACGATGAGCTGGAGGCAAGTAGGACCACGTCATTCGTTTCTTTCGTTCTGCGAGCCGCGTTATGTAAAGGAATCACATGTTCGAAATCAGGCCCGGGTAATGATGTCTGGGGAGAAAAATAGGCTCAGACCCTGAGGCCTTGGGTAGGGCCGGCCGAGTTCCGTAAAACATAAACGCAAAAGGATGAAGCTCGGAAGGAAATTATGCAGATTGCAGGCTTGGGTCTGATGGGGCCTGATGGAGCTCAAGTCTACGTGATCTGACCGACGCGACGTGCTAGGCATATATCGATACTCTGCAGAGATTTTACTGAGTCTAGTGCATCGCTCCACGTTTCTAATATTTTTGTCTAAAATATTTTCAGCTAATTTTTTTCCATTCAAGCTCAAATCATTCAATTTTCATGGGATTAAGCTATAAAACTTAGGAATTAGCTGCAACGGTAAACTGGTGCAAACCATATAATTTGCTCTCATGAGATTTCGTAGAACCGGAAAATAATTTCTCTTCATTTCCCATGTTCTTATATGACTTCCCAGGATGTGAGGTTCCAGGAAATGAAACCATATCTTTATGCATGTAACTTTAGAAGAGATTCTGTGTCATTGGTAGTCACACTTGGAGTCACCAAATAAATAACTTTACCGCTATAAACATCTTTCGTGCTCCACTCTGCACTTTACAGCCACAGAGTGGGCGTACAACATAACATACCCTGTCTATTCTGCAATAATATGCATTGTATCTCGTCTGCAGAAGAGCCATTCACTTGAGAGTAATTGTTTCAGTCCTCTATTATCATGAACGAAGCTCTCATGTTCTCAAATTCAATGCCCAAAGTTTCACATAAAATAATTACATAAGTAACTCTATAAATTGTAGCAATCGAAGTGTTATTGAAAACCTATCATTTAATGCAACTTTCTATTGGTTCTAAATCAGCATTCTACTGGATTATACTACAAAAATTGGACACTGAGTTGAAAGCACATGAATCCACAGTATAAAAATTCGGAACCTTAAATTTGGAAGAGCTTTCTATTTTGTGATAGTATTAGATGCGTGGAATGATTAATAAAGTGGTATATGTATTGGGAAGAGGTCTGCACTTAAAAGTAATTGTTTCACTCTTCCAAGCATCCATTCGCCTATCCGTTCTCTCATCGATCTTCATCCAGCCAGCAACCTGCGCCTGTGTACTGATTTCTATCTCCTATCTATTTATCAATCTATTTATCAGCCTATCTATCTACCCATCTATGAGCTCAATTTTTGCGATTCACCTTCAAGCAACGTAGCTAAAAAGTACGTACTTGAGCCTCGCATCTAATAATCCCCGGGCCATCAGCCTTCCTCCCGTCTCTCTGTCTTTCTCACTCTCTTCATCTTATTACCTCTCTTCATCTTATTATCTCTCTCCATCTTTCCATCTTTTTCTATTCTTTTATCTCATCTTCTTTTACCTCCTGCATCTCTTCTTCGGTAGCCCGATCTAACTACAAGGGCTTTACCGACTTCTTAGGCTCCCTGATCATCGGAAAACTCCTGACATCCGACATCAACCAAAAGACCGGCACGCGGCGAGAAGCTAAAACAAAACGTAGAACGACGGGCTTCTTCGCTCGTTAGCTTCATCCTTTATTTTCATTCTTCCGAGATGGCTTTGCTTCGCACGCACAGGCGATCCGGTTTACCTATCTCGTCCAATAAACATCGGCCATCTCGAGGAAAGAGCTAACGAAGTCTTGTGAATCACTCTTAACTAACTCACCCGGTACATAAGCGAAAGACATCCCTGCTACTTACTCAAGTTTCGTGCGAACACCTTCACGGACTCACAGGGTGAAGATAAACTCCCATGAAAAGTCCAACCTTGTCGATTGCTCCCTGGCACTTGTCAATAAATAACGACACTGCAAGAAAAGCAGGCTTAATGCGCCGTGAAACAAGCTTTATTACCTTCAGAACGGAGTCTTTATGCGTCAAGGGATCATCAACAGAGGATGCAAATAATCATTTAAGAACATTTCTGACGAATTGTTTGTTTTTCGTGTATCAAACTATTTTTGGACCGTCAAAATTTGACTGCTTCAAATTACGATATTATATCGAATTATGAGTGTTATTAAGCATCCCTATAATCCTTCTTAGGTTCAAATAAAATTAAAAATTTATAATTTCAACACAAAAGATTTCAACAGTTAAATATCCAGATTAATAATCTAGCTCTAACCAGGTTCTAACTTCAAGACATTGATTTTATAGGCTATTCAACTTTCTTATTCTTATTTTAAAGCCATTAGGCCTGAAATGCTGCGATGAGAATTTATAATTCAGAATACTAATCCTTTTAGAATTCATTGTAGACTACTTGGATGTGAAACGAATATCTAAATGTAAAGATTGTATCTAGTCAAAGCGAGACCTAACATGTGTAAAACATCTTTAGATTAATGCACAAATCAGGTTGTCCTTGCTACTGTGACTTGGAGCATAAGATTATCAGTGTTGAAAGATGCTGGTTATTAAGGTGAGTAAAAATGGCAATTAAAAAAATCACCGGATCTTTTAAATAAAATATTCCATCATTCTAAGCACACAAGTTGAAATTCGTTCGAACAAGAATTTCCTCTTTATCACCACTCACAATATAAATTATAGTACCACATCTGCACTGTAAGATGGTATCTCTACATCCGACCATAAATCTAAATAGATCTCGCATAGTTACACACTGGCTGCTCTTCATCGAGTTCACACTCACCATGCTTTTCAATAAAACTTCTATCATGGTGAAAGGAAGATCTAGGAATAACATGCGAGATTCAATTATATTAAATTCTTTAGAGCGGAAGGGCATTCGCGCGATGAGATTATTGAAAAATAACATTACTAACTATACACGTGGAGAAAAATTGCTGTTGCATAACGATACGAAATACCAGCATTGACCGGATTCATTCAGATTCATTCGAATTAAAAGTTCGTAATCAATTTTATTTCGAAATTTTCGCTAGGGGAGAATATATGAAGAATTTTCATAATGAAATCCAAGCAGGCAGGTTTTATATTCGGCATATGTGTATGCTAGATTGAGAGGATAACTAAGAGGTTGGTCCAGGGATATCACCAGCTCGATTGCCAGCGCGAACAAGCGCAGGTACGGGTAATTACGTTTTTATGACGGTGATCGGTCCGCCATCTCGCCTACTCTGCGCGCCTCTCAAGCTCGTATAATAATGTTCGGGCTAGAGTCACGATTTACGGGACACCCCGTAAATCTTCGTCGGCAGCGTCCTGTGCCTATGTCGATGTAGGTACGAGTAGGTACTTGTGGGTACTGGTACCCAGTACCCACCTCATGTGTACGCAACATGTACACGCGTTCTTCGCTCCATACGGAGCATTTTGCTCCGCAAACCGCAGGAATGTCAAGCCACGTGCGACTACTCGATTTCAACGTCTGCAAGTGCGTAAGGTCCCTACTGTGAGGCATTAATTTCATAAAATTTGCATTTAGACGTCCATACTGTCGTCTTTATTCCCAACTACCTTCGCCTTACAACCATGTTAATAACTAATTTGCTCCTGAAGTTCATAATCTTTAGACACCCTAATCATACCTCGCAAATAATGATAATAGCGTAATTTATGCTGCGGTTTTGTAAAAAAGCTGCCAAGCAACAATTTAATTTAACTGGTAATCAATGAAATTTCACTGATTCAAGTTTAGAGAGTTCTGAGACCTACAGTTGGATGGACCAACACGTCAAAGACTAACTGATCATGTGATTCACAACTAATAATTTAAAATGCTTCAAGCCGTTTAAAAGTCTAAAGAGTGTAGTTCACACGCTCATAATAGTTAAGCAAGAACAAAACGACTTCTTCGCACTTAAAAATTTTTATAAACTCCCAACTAACGTTTTTCCTCTCCATTAAAAAGGCCGGAAACACTTGGCGTACTTTATCCACATAATTCCAGCCACCATCTTGCAGTCATAAAATGCTATATATAGTTGAAAACATTGCGTGTGCAACATCTCAGTCTATATTCGCTACCGTTATCTGTTGTACCTAGTTCGCATTAGAGTTATTAGGAATAAATCCTCATTCCCTGAGATGAATCGATTAGGCGATCGCTGTAAAACACACGTATGTGGCTGTAGCTTATGTGCCATGGGTAGACGGGATATTTACGATACAGGACTTTAATAGCAAGGAGGGTCAAGGATGCGAAAAAAGTTCTGACCCCCAAGAGCCTTTTCGTTCAGATTATAAATAAATGGATGCGCATGCAAGTGCTGCTAATCGGTTTATCTCCTGTTATCAAGGTGCTTGAATTCTCTTTTTCGCCAGAAACTCGATAAGCCCTTTTTCTGTAGTTCCTATACAGTATATAACATATTACATCTGGTGAATAAATTCAAAGTATTCAGCTGCAGAGCAGTTATTATAAGTTTCCAGGTGTGCGTGATTTTTAATTAAAAATGCATTTCTTATAAATATAAAACGCTTCTACCTTAATATGAATTAAATTACCCCATAAAACGAGAAATAATCACCAATCACAACATATTACTTCAGAAATTCAGAAGCATTCATAGTACACCATGAAATGAAACCTAGCCTCCAGACAAACATTATTTTCTTTCACAAAGGAAGCAGTAATCAATAACACTCTCTGAAACACTGATTCTCCCCTTACTGAATTCTAAAAAAAAACAAATTCACCGACACGAAAGCATTCATCAAGAAAAAAGGTAAAAAAAAAATCCGGCGCCATGCAAATAACTTTACGGAAGTTAGGCGAAAACAAAAAGGCTCACTAAAATGATACGTCAAGGAAAGAATCGCGTGCGAGGAGAAGACGCACAGAAATGTTGATCGGTACCAAATGAGAGAGTTGGTTCCTGACATATAGAGACTGCGTAGCCAGGTAATATAGGAGGTCTTAGGCCCTTGGTGGGGAGGAGGCGCGGAAAGTGGGCCCTCGTGGGCCCCAAGGAACGTTTTTCTCGAAATTACAGCGCGATCCCTCTCGGTGTTGCCTCGGAGCTAATACTTGCACACATGCACACTTCTATACCGTATGGTTGTATACTGCATACTGTATAGTTGAATGTACTATATATGTGTAAGTCCGATTTCCATGACGGGCCAGTGAGGCTCGCAGTATGGCTTCCACCATAAAGGACATCGTAATTGCCGACATTACTTTTCAGGAGTAACAGCGCGCGTAAAACGGACCAAGCTGACGACGAAGCTTTAAAAATAGTGAAGAAGAATTCAACTCTGTCGATTTATGTTATTCTATAAAGTGTAAGACGACAAATACCCTAGAGGAAAATCAACCTTCGAGAAATTGTATTATGCATATAAAATCGAAGTCGTTAAATATGAAGAAGAGATTCTTGACACATGAGCCTAAACTGAGATTTCCTTGCTTGCAAGGTGCAGTAAAATCTGGATTTTGAGGAATCTTTCTTATTGCCATTTAATCATAATGTGTGTATAAAATAAACCGACTGTCATAAAAAAGTCGAGGCATTCTCGAGGGAGTATTTATATACGAATGACGTACCTATCGTAGTCCTAAAGAAATTTCCGAGAATCTTGAGAAAGATATTTTCTTTATTAATAGTGGTTTTATGTAATATTAATCTTTTATGAGTTTGGAGAACGTACTATGTGTCCAGACCCTTGTCGAAACTTTAGGGCCTCGCTTTCAACGCCAATAAATGATCATCGTAATCTTTTATTGAGCCAAGAATTTAATTTATATAAACGAGAATTTTTATTTCTTAATTACTTTTCCAGTTCTTAGTCACTTTACTTGTGTTCAAATAAAATTCGAAAAAATTTCAAATGTTTAATTTCTACGCTCTTAATTAATAATTTAATTTTTTTTAATTATCTCATTACTTTTATCTTAATAGATAACTCGACCAGTTAGGCACTTTAAGCGATAGAAATAGTCTTACAGCGACAGTAAAGTACGTACAATTACTAGGATTGTTATATTGATATCTAAAACATAATAATTACTAATTAAGATTTAATTCTCAGAACTAATATAATGGAGAAAATATATTTTCACACGACAGGAAAAATTTTAAAGGCATTTCTGAGGAGGATTGTGTGAGTAGGCGGCACCTTGGTAAATCTGGGAAGACTACTTGGCATTTCTGAAAAGGGAGAGATCCATAGAAACACCATATGTATGCGATGCTCGTGAATTATGAACCCACGATTCTACACTTTACAATATGTACATACGGTGCGTGCAAGAGGGATGTACCTCAGGGGCGTACCTGATTGCATATTGCACCTAAAGCTTTTCGTTACCTTGTTGCAATATTCTGAGACGCAAAATTAAACAAGCAATTCGCAATCAACGATTCGATAAAACAGGTTTTTTTGAAAGTAAACTGCTCTCTTGAATAAGAGTAATTGATTGCTGGATGAAGGAGATTAAATGCAATCAATTTCAATAAATTGGATTCAATAAACATGTCCTTAGTTAATTTGTTAGAGAGGAGTTTTAAAAATTTATTTTGGAGATGATCTGGACGTTTTTATTTATACATTTCGTGAGCGATTAAAAGTATATTTTATGTATTAAGTTTATTGCTGTTTTAAATTTTGGCAACGTTATATTCTGAATGAGTCTTTTTGAAGTATATTTCATTTAAACACGCTGAAATATAATGTTAAATAAATCCATGCATCCTAATTTTTACTTTTCATCCACACTTGTTCCGGAGTTCTTTCGAATTCTTTCGTATAATTGAATTCCTGAAATACTGATCAACCCCTCGTCCATTATTATAGATTTTTTAGCTTTTCAGATGCATAAAATTGATTAGG
>JAUEJJ010000045.1:4030646-4041007 GCA_032164275.1 Synergus coniferae | reverse complement strand
GGATGAAGAAAGGAACAAGGTAGAGAGGAAAATATTGAAGAAAATAAGGGTACAAAAATGTCGCGACATCTGCTGTTACCACCCTGTTCTTGGAAATTATTAATCCTGTCAGAAATACTAAATCGTATCTCTCAAGAGAAGGTGGAAGAGAAATAGAAAGAGAAAGCGAGGGGGGAAAGAGGGGAAAGAGGAAGGTGTTTAGGTATGTGAAATGAAGAAGTAGCAAGGGTCCTGTCGACAAGCTTGATTTAGTATTCCTACTTTTAAGCCCATCCTTCGACTACTTGAATTTAGTGTGCACCCTGCAAAAGTGGCTCAAACTATTCACGGCTGTTGTGGTTCAGTAAATCCCTGTCAGACGTTTTCTCATTTCCTAAAAACTTCAGAAACCTTGAGAAAGTTTCCGGGATTTGTGTATATGGTATTATATTAAGTTCAAGAGAATATGAGTTTACTTCATTTGCTTTATAATAATTTTAAACCTTTAGAAAATATTTGAATTTTTTAAATAAAAATTTTCTTTGATAATAATACTGTTTTATTTAATTAATAAAGTTTTTACTATCAGAGACTATTTTTCTGAAAAATAACATTTATCAGATCGTAAGGGCGAACATATTCTAGATGTGCAAACAGAAGTAGAAAATTCAAAACGAGTGTGGCAGACGAATACATAGAATATGTTTGTCTGACTCGGATCGACTTTGTCCACTTCTATTTGCTAACCTCGAGGTTTATGTACAATTTATGTAAATACAAATTCATTTTCTGTTTATATAGCAGCCTCAAAAACTTTGTAAAAATACATATGTATGTGGAAATAGTGATAACAGTCTAAAGATGTGTTAAACTTAATATAACTTTAAATTACTTCTGCCTTTAAGAACAAAATTCATAAGTGACAAATTGCATTTTATGTCGCACTTAATCTACCTTGAAAAACATAGTTTAAGCCAATTTTTCACTCGAACTAGCATCTTAATCACCAACCCCTTCGTTGTACACATTATTTATTTTACCTCCACTTCTCTTCAGATTCATAGAACAACCTAGGTTCTTTCGATTTTCAAGTCCATGTTTAATGTTCATCGTAATTTCAATTGGATTACGACGGTTCTTCGATTACTCGTGGTGAAACGTGAAAGGCGATTAATGACGTGGAAAGATAAACCTCGATAGAGTCATTGGGAAAATGCATAAAAGATAATGACCAGTAATCCCTGAGAGCAACAGCTACACCAATGAGCTATTTAAATTGTTGCCTGCGGAATATCCAGCACCTTAGGAAGGATCAGGATTTGCAAAATAGTGAATTCAAGTGTGGAAGAGGATGGCATTCTTTCTATTTTATGACCCTTAACTATAGACAAGTATTGAACTTAGTACTTATTACTTCCTATGCTTATCGCGCTGCAAAAACAAGTAATGATTTTTCCAGCTGGTTATTAGTTTCGTTTCATAGTAAAGAATTTCATTCATTAGCCGGAATACAGTAATTTACTTCCTGATATATACTGCTTATTGTTAATATTTACTGTTACGATTCGGAGTGAATGAATACTTACAGTTTCAAAATATAATTACAAAAACTTGTTACGATTAGAGAAGGAAAAAACAAGATGTATAAACTATAAATAGAACGTTGTAAATGAAATAAAGACAGATTTTGAAAAGAATCGCAGACGTGAAAGATGTTGCTTTCGCTTCTATGTGGAAAGAGAAAGGGACTTCGGGCGACGGACTGGGATTTAATTCAGAGCGAGAAAGAGGGGAGAAAAGGGGTTGCAAACGAGGGGCATGTCGACGTTCAGAAATTCCATTATATGACGAGATGAGGTCAGCGCACGAGTAATTCATTAATGAATAATGAAGATATTTTCTCCGTATTCGTATGTCATCACATTGCATATATCCCGGACAACGGAAAACTAATTAACGCATCGTTTCGAATACCAGACGGAAAAAAATGAAAATTTCACACCATTCACATTTTTTTTATAACGTGTACAAGTTAAAAGTATATGAATTAATCAATTTTAATAATCGAGCTAAATAATATGAATCGCTTCAAATTATTTTGCGAACGAGCGATTTTTTAGCTGGTGTTTTTTTCGAGTGGGAAAAGTTTTCAAGGGTTGGAAGAAACGATAGTGTATCAATCATTTTTTTTTAGATCGAGCGTGAGCAAAGACCCGTCATATTTTCTTGATGTCTTCTTGGTGCGACTACCGAATAGGAAATCGTTATAAAGAGATTTCCTTCCCCCTTTGACTTCAAAGTAGCATCGTTTTTCATATTGATCGACGAATTTTGAACACCCTCGGACATGAAATGATTGAAAAAGATTTTGGGAGAAATCTACTTAATC
Source organism: Synergus coniferae (assembly GCA_032164275.1). Lineage (NCBI taxonomy): Eukaryota > Metazoa > Arthropoda > Insecta > Hymenoptera > Cynipidae > Synergus > Synergus coniferae. The sequence continues at coordinate 4,038,639 of JAUEJJ010000045.1, read as the reverse complement.
AGCAAAACATGATTTGGTACTTTCATTGTATATCGAATAGTTTGTATTATAGAAGTGAGAAAAATAAGTACATATGAGTGCGGCAAATAAATTTATATAACAGTATTCGCCTTTCTCGTCTGATACACGTTATTTTTCAGAAAAATAGAAATTTTATAGAAGTCGATGCAAAGACATTCTGCAGAAATTCCACATAAATTCCTCTCGAAGTTCCAGACAAATTCTATCGAGAATACGTGAAATTCGTTTATGTGAGAAGAAAATCTTATAATTGTTCATCTTTGTTTATAAAATAGAACAATCAAATTTGATACATGAGTATCAGATTAATGTATAACTTTTTCGAAATAAATCCACTGACAATGAAATTTAATACTTTGATTTGGTGTAACAATGGGTGAAAAAGGCATTTGGAGCATCAGGGTGAAAGTTAAAGTTTTTTATTTAGCGTAAAGCCGCATGCGACTCGTTTGGATGAATATTTACCGTTATCAGTCGCTTATACGATCAGTACGACTCCCATGATGCTCGTTTTCGAACGTCCCAGTGAATTCGTTATATTGGATAGATCTACGCCTGTACAGATACAACCGGTCGTACTTGGATGTATGAATGCAATCGCGCGTAGGCGAAATTCGCGGGAGCTTAACGCGCAATGTTGTCCCGAGATATTAATTACGATGGGCCGACTTGCAACCCAATTTAGAAACAAGGTCCTCGTTTGCATACGAGATCCATCCTCTATCCTGGTTCACGTAAAACGGGCAACCGTAAAAGCCTACACGCACCCGGGAACAAAGCTTGATGCTAATTGCTACTAGAATATTTCCACGCTTAGGGACTTTCCAATTTAAGGTCCCAATGGGAGAAACCGCTTCTTGATTGTTTGAGAGTCTAGTAGCTTTCAGAAATACTAATGTCAGACGTGCTTAATTCAGAGATATTACCATCTTGGTAACCGTACTTAAAATCGAAAAGTTATCAGCAATGAATAATAATTGCTAATTATATAAATATTTAAGACCATTTATTACTTATCCAATCCCTACCTTACCGAATTTTTTTTTCTCTGCAACGTTACTCCTAAACTTATTGAGATATCAAATTAGAAATGTTTTAAATTAAAGAAAATATACTAAGGTACGTTTATCTGGTCTTGAACTTTTATTAAAATAAAAAAAATTTTTAATTACATTCTCATAAGAGAGAATGTATTATATTTGTTTTTTTTTTATAAATTTAAATATTTAGGGCCAAATTACTTTAATGCTTTAACATTAATTATAGAATTAATAATCATAGTACGAAATATATCATATATTTAATGGTGAAAAGAATTTGGAAAGGATTTTTTTAATTTACATTGCGCCAAAATGAAAAAATACTGAAGTTGTGCAGCAGAATTACAGCAGAAACGTAAAACGCCTTAAGGCTCTATAAATTATTATAATTGCAGCAAAAATATGTTAAGAAGAAATCTCTATGTTGAAGATACATTCGTGAGCTGTAGTTATACAGTTATGTGTTTTGAAACAACTTGAGAGGAGAAAGATAGAGCTGGGGGCATATCTCGAGGGAGTAAGCACCTTTCGTGCCTCCATAAGGCGTTTAAAGCAAGTACCTAAGGGTAGGAGGTAAACATCTCTTGAAGAACGAAAGTGTAAGCGATCCTTAAGATGGTTTTCGCGAATCTCTCCCCTTCTTTTACATTTTACACTGTCCTTCTCACTCTTTCTCTACTCTTTTTTGTATACACTTCTTGCCTTTAGCTTTAGCCCTGCATTTCAACCTCGTCAGAGTTCCTTCTTGGCAGGCGATATAACGTTATGAATGCATAAAAACCTCCGTAAACTCGAGAAGTTTGCCCTTCTCCTCTAGGGAGATGCCCGGAGGGAAGAGTCTGATTTTAGGAACCATTTTTCAAGCAGAAGCCTACACCGGTTTGGGACGCTTCAAGCTGGAGGGGAATCAACAAAAAATGGCCACACCGATGATTTGCTTCGTGAATAAAAAAAAATATTTAATCTGTAGAACTTTTAATGTATTTTTCAAGACGAGGGTTTATGGTCCCAAGCTGGATTCTTTCTTTGAAAAAGAGATTTTATTTGTATTTAATTCAATACAAGTTTTGGTGCATAAAGCGATAAAGCACTTGATTGTATGAATAATTTGAAGGACTGCTATTTTTAAGCGTTAGAAATTAGGAAATTTTAAATTCGATGCATTTATCAGGTTAAGGAATTATGTACATTAGAAGGCATTCAAATTTGAGCAATTTAAAATTTAATATCTGAATTGGTTTTAATTTAAAATACTAGATAGTTTTTATATTTAACAATTTCTTGCCCGATTGGATATATGGAATGGCTTAAGGCTTCTCGTTCGATTACCGAAGTTAAGCAGTACTTGGTTCGATTTTACTCGGATGTGGTCCGTCGTACTATATGAAGTGTTTACTAGTTTTTAAACTAATTTCACTCTCAAACTAATAAATAATTTATTACTTTCATTTCTTATAGATAAAAATATGGGGAAAACAAGTTATTTTTTTAAATAAAAATATTTTTTTTAATCGGATTTACAATCGAGTTTAAAAATCAGCTTCGCTAAAAATATGATGTTTGGCTCAGTATCGAATTGGTTTCCAAGCAAATAAATTTTCGCCGGCATTTGCTCAGCGCGCCTGCTGTGTGCAAACCAGTTGAGCACAGAGCGAAACGGGTTGCAGATAAACAGGCGTTCCGCTCTCGCCAATTCGGCCCCTATCTCTAAATAAAACAAACTTCTCTTGTTCCACTTTAAATAATGTGTAAAAAAAATTCCAGCGAATAAAAAGCGGAAAATTATTTTTGTCAATAGCAGTTTGAATGGCAGGTAGAAAAAATGAGAATAGTTATGTAAACACAGAGAAACGATAACAAAGATACATTTTTAATTTATAATATTTTATGATCTCAACGTTCACCTGCATTCAATTGTATTAAACAAACCTATTGGAACTTATTCGTAAATATGAATGTAAGCATATTTCTGATATCTTTTTGAATAGTTATATTATTCTCTTTGGCATCAAAAAAGGGAAATATAATAAATCAAAAGAATATGCTTTCATAGAGTGGCCCAAGAAATCCTGACCAGAGGGTTCATACATATTTGCCGAAATCGACGAGGCGAACGGCGATTTTTTCGATTTGAGGGAATTCCGGTGTAAGGATGTGTCTGGCATCCCTTAACTAAAATGAAATCTGACAGTGCCATAAAACATCTAAACCCACCGTGTGCTTGCGAAAATCGGGAGTGTGCTTTTCAGAGTCTCTCCCAGAGGAAAGGATACGGAAAGTCGTAAAATTCGCGAGGACTCATCGCCTCGAAAGCCTTCTAAAGTTCGAGACGTGAGGTGAGGAACACGATGTAGAAAGCCGATAAAAATAAAGAAAAGGTAGAATGGAAAACAAAAAGCAAGGGTACGATAAAACACTTAGCATGTCTAGGGAAAAATAAAATATGTGTAAAGGAAAACACAAAAATGAATAAAAATATTGAAAATATTAAAATAGAAAGTTATTTAAGAAAGATAAGATAAAATATCAAGAGGATTAATCTTGTGAGACAGATGCTAAGGCATCTGCCAGTTAGGCTTAAGTTTGGATAAATTTATCTCCACTCGTGGTTAACTTGGCTCATTGACGAGAATCTACGCGAAATCGCGATGCCCGAAGGGAAGTGGGGACAAGTTGTGATCTTATCTACCGAAATTTAGGGAGTAGCTTTGCCGGAAATTGTGCCAAGAACGATGGTTCGGGGAACGTTGAACGTAAATTCGCATTCAGATCGTATCAAAGGAGACTTAAAAATGCATGTAAATCGAATTTAAACTTTCTGATTTATTTTACTGCACACAAAGAAATACTATTTGAAAACAAAAATTTAACTAATCGTTCAATATTTTCCAGAAACTTCTATCTCAAATGTTTTTAAAAAATTCTTGCTTCCAAAATACAATTTTCCGACTTTTAATTAGTTGTCAGTGAACCCGGGCGTGAAAAAATGTCTGAATATAGTTAGATAGACTTAAAGCAGTTAAATATCAGTAGATAGAGTTTAAGTGGTGTGCTAATAAATAAAAAACACGGTTTTTTGCACCATGAGTAAACTGTAAAACTGGTCTTATCAGAGAACCTTTTACCGTATGCCCGGGGGCGTCGACGATAATGCTTTAGTTTAAATTTAACCGGCCGCGGGCTACCCTCTGATTTAGAGGCTCGACTTTGCCACCGCCATTGCTATTCGGAGACGAGGGATGTAAAGCCCTCCGGAGGCGTATGCCACTGGTAGATAGTAGCGCGCGATAAGCTAAATGCTTTCGACCCACGTTACATGCATGGGGGTGAATGGATGAACGGTACCCCTAAACCCCCTGAACCCCCAACACACCTACATATTGTTCAGTACACATGCCGGTAAAGCAGATTTCTAGCAAACAGACAAAGCTCCAATGCTCGAAAGCTCGTTGTCATCCGCAACGCGGGAAACGAAACTCTGTTTTACGAGCGACTCAAACTACCATTGAAATTACAGCTAGGGGTGAAAAAAGAGGGTTTTGGGAGAAACAGACGGTTGTGGCTAACTTATGTCCCATTTTTGTCCCCTTTAACGACGATGTGTCATTGTCTTGTCGCCTGAGGTTCTCTTCTGAAGGACTTTAGTCGAAGTACATCTGCCAATAAATTCATCAAAGTGTTAAGTTAATATTAATATAATTATTGTCTAAAATGAAGAAATAATATTCCAACAAGATTCAAATTCTTATTCAATGTTTAGAATCTAAACTTTTATTAAAAAATGGTTCAAATGTTTTCAAAATGAATCAAAATAATGTATAGTCTGACTATAACATTCCTTTTCTACTGAGACATTCAATGTGAAAGTAGTTCTATGTTTATTGTTTATATCCTTCAAGATACAAACCTAAAAACTTTTTCTCCAAAAAAGATCAAATTTAAAATTTGATATTTCTACGATTTTACGATGGCGTCCCGAGAGAACGTTCCCGTCATAATACTGAACATGGGATCATATATGTCTAACGATAATGCAATATGCTGACTCCGGGTTTAGAAAAAAGAGGATTTCATGCAAGATTCTCTATTAAATCAAGATTTACTTTTTGCCCTTTGTCGAACCTTTTCTTCTAGACGTTTTTTCAACATGAATTTTTCTTCCTTTCCCAAGAAAGAAAGTGTCAAATTCTATTGGCTGGCTTATTGATTTATGAGTATTTCTGCGCGACTTTAGCATTTTTATGTTCTATAAATTTTGTGTCTTGTTAAAGGAATGGAATAATTATTATGAACGTTCATCAGCATTTACTTAATGTTAAAATTATGATCGAAAAAGTTGAAACTCCCAGAGAATGCCATTATGATTTCTCCATGAAATTTGGTGCTCGTATATAGATGCGTGACGAATGGAATTATTGTTGAAGATGAATATACGCGGAAGTACAGTGTTCGAAATCCATTTTCGAATTAAGAGAGCAAGCAGGTGCGTTAATTATGTCTCGGCAGGCGATTGGTTGAGGGTAATGGAAACTCGCGATGGAAATTCGATTTGCCAGGTTGCTTTCCGGAGTGCATTTCCTCATCCATCAAGGGGATAGTTCAATTTCTGATATTGCTATCTTCTCCTAAGTATAATCTCGTCAAGTTCTATACATTGTTTTCTTCTTTTAAAAAATGTCTACATTCATCAAATGTTTGTGACAACTCGAAGTTGATTATAGAAAGATATAAGGTAATGTATAAGATACTACAATAAACTGGAAATCATTTTGATTTCATCAGATGACCAATCGCCATTAGAAGATTCATTCAATCAACAAAAGGCTATCATATAAAGGACATAAAGGAAGAGGGAATCATAAGACTTAGCCCTCCTTTTAGCCCTCGCTCCTTAAGACAACAAACTTGACTAACTTTTTTGAGCAGGAAAAGCTGGCAATAAATTCGAAATTCACGATAGAGGGCGTTTTAGGGAATCGTAGGGGTGTTTAGATGTGAGAAAGGGACAAGGGCATTTTACGATCGGCCGCTAAATATCCCCCAAATTAATTGGTTCCTTCGATCTGTTTCTTTTCTCCTGAGCTTCATCGATGTCGTAAACGAAACCCTCTCGTCTTTCCTTGCATTGGTGAAATATGACCTAGGCGAGCGAACGGGTGGAACGAGGAAGAAAGAGAGGGTGTCGATAGTAGAAAAAAAAAGTGAAAGAGAGAAAAGGAAGGAAAAAGACGTAAGAAAGGACCCCTTTTACCTAGGGTTAAGCGTGTCGTCCATACGAACTGCGAGAGTCAATATCAGCCAATGAAATAAAATGTGTCTCCCATAAATACGACGAAGAGCACATGGTGCCCCATTGAAAGGGTGTCGTGAGGCCCTTTTCGCTCAGAATTATCGCTTTGGTCGTGGGCTGCTGCGTGCCGTAAAATTGCACGATTTTTCTCGAAGTACATTTTTCAATAGAGGAAAGATTTAAGGAGAGCGAAAGTTTTCAATGCTTTGGCACTTTTGTGCGTTGTTTTTAACTTTATGAGTCGATTTAGGGTCTTTCTGAGAAACAGTATTTTCTGAGATCGAAATTCTTTTATGTAGTTGCTCTTTATCCATAGAAGGATATTTTAAGCAAGTTAAAATGAAAAAAAAAAAAACGAATCCTACATTTTTATTCTACACGAAAATTATTCAGATTTTCTACATGAATGTATGAATGTTTGAATAAAAATGTAGAACTTGTTTAATTTCCTTAAATTAAAAACAATTCGATTAAAATTCGAGAGAATCTCGGCAATGGAAAGTTGGAGGAAATGAATATTTCTACGTATCGTACTCACATGATTTTGGCCAATAATAATCGAAGGAATGTAAACTCACCTGTACAAAAAAAAAAATTAATCGTTAGTAAAAAGAGCACATCAAATCTATAGAAAATGCAACATCTCTGCATGCATGTCACGTAAAACAGAGCCTCTTATGTCAAATGCACCATCAGTTTCTACCCACCATTATGATAATTTCATCATCGACCCATTTTTTCAACGATATCCTCATATCCGAATCAAACGTAAGGAAAAACGGAAACGATATACATTTGGTGAAATCAGAGCGAGCTTTATGGCGCAAGGTGCTTTCCACAGGGTTGTTTCGTATAACGTTCAATGGGGGGTCCGTCGGTTCTGTGTGTTATGGTCAACGTGCTCGCTATAATAAAACTATTCCTATCGTGTCCACGGGGATGTTAGGGTCTTTATGGGTAGCGCGGGGTCGAGGGTAGGATTGCTCGTAAGATATAAATGCCATGGGGTGTTTCTTCGGACCACGACCGGACTCGTAGATTCAATCACGACCCCCCAACCTCCCTCCGTCCCGAGAAACTCGCAACTCGAATACCAAGCAGGTCCGACTCGATTCCAAAAGGCCCCCCGTCCTTCAAGGATCGTGAGGAGAATGGCACGTGTTCGCCAAGGAAAATTCACCTTCAAAGGTAATTACGGCGAACCGGGCTTTTTCCTCACTTTGTCGTCTCTCCTTCATCAACAAGACATGGCATGATGTAGAACTATGGAGTACAAAGTATGGAGTCTTAGAGAAGTTCAGGAAATTAAGCTGAAAAAGAGCTACATTTCTTGACACCTTGTCACCGGCAAATCTAGTCCGCTGACACAAGAAAAATTCTAGCTCCTAATTGAATTCCAGAAATTTTCCCGCTCCGAAAAGGAAGTTCGAATGATGGTGAAGAGGGAACGGCACGAATCAAGGGTTGAAATTGACTGGTTTCTGATTACTATGGTGTGAAAAAGTTGCTTGTGCAAGAAAAGTCAAATAGATTGTATTGCCGCAGGAGATGGTCAATTTTAGTCAGCCACTCATTGTTTTAGTCAAAAATTGCAGGAAAATTAAGACTCTTTCATTTAATCAATTTTAAAAACTAATCATTC
>JAUEJJ010000045.1:4000895-4018902 GCA_032164275.1 Synergus coniferae | reverse complement strand
TAACAAAAAAATGTTATAGCCCATTTTTTTCTTAAAACAATATTTCTTTTTCCTTGCATATTTTACTACCAGTGTTAATTGAAAATCACAGTATTAATTCACCGTATTAATTAAAAAGAAGAGGAGCTTTCACTGTAATAAAAGTTATGCTATATTCCAAGAATTGCAAATTCAAAGGTAAGTGCTTGAAACATAAAGCAAGCAATAAGAAACCAAATCCGGAAGTATCAAGAAGTTGCAACTTCCGAAGCGGCAACAAGCTTGGAATCGGATTCAGCATCGGGGCGACGAATTCAAACGTTTGCAACCACGGGACGGCCACAAATTCTATTTGGTAGGATGGAAAACGCGAAGCGTATGCTGAGGGGTCCATATAACCCACCCTCCTAGAGTTACGCACTACAGTACTACAGAGGCCTCGGGTCTAATGGAACTCGACGCCTCCACTTCGAATTTCCAACGAGGGTTCTCGACTAGAAAGAGAGAGTCCTATTGAGAGCAATACAGTGCGAGATAAATCAAGAGAGAGAGAAAGAGAGAGATAGAGGAACCAAGACCTGAAGACTTTCGTATCTGCTCACCGGAAACAATGAGATTTACTTCTAAACCACCGAAACCACCTAATAAATAATTAGCCTCTCCTTTCAAAATTCTTAGAGAAATTAACGCTCCCAGTTTCCACTAGAGACAAAGTTTTCCATTGAAAACAATTTTATAATTTAAAAATTTCTATTTTGGAAGGATCTAAATTTTCAATGAAAAAAGATCGTTAAACTGAATCTCTTATTTAAAAATGTTGATCGTGTCTCATTCGTTAGCAGTGGAGGGAGAAGTAAATAATTTGAGTGAAACACCACTGCAAAAAATGGCCGGAAGCTCGTCAAACCCGAAACGCCCTGATTCTCGTGTTCTGCAGAAACTAGGAAAAGCTTTTCATTTCCAACGTTTATCGGCCTCTCATTTCAAGCTCGTCGTTACTTTTTATTTTCTAAAGCGTTTACCTTTTCTCATCCCCTTCCGACTTCTTTTTCTCTATTTCACCCTATTTCAGAAGTCACTGAGTTCTGATCTGATACACGCGAAACACGAAACATGAAACATCATTTCTATTCAGACATTCTCATAATATTGATACCAGAGAATCGAATGTCGGGGACAATTTGAATAAAAACGATTCTGCATTTTACACATATATATGTTTTTTATACAAAATTCAGATATTTAAAATCAAATAAATCGTATAATTCCAAATAAAATATCGAAAATAACTGTGAAAATATACTTGTGAAATGTGAGAAAATCCAAAATGGAAAATGTTGCTATTGGAAAAATGGAAAGCATGTAAAGTGAGGAAATATGCAAATTAAAACTGAGCATCCCTCGAGAATAAGTAACATTTTTTCCATTTGAAATAACACACTGTAAGCTCGACGAAACAAAAAAAGCAGCCCGTAGCCGATTATGCTTACAGGGTACCACCCCCTCCACAACTCTGAACTGAAAACTTAAAGAGGGGTTGGGAAAAAGAGAATAAAGAAGCCAACCACCCCGAAACGGGTCTTCAACATTGGTATTCTAAAAACGTGCCTGCTACACGTCACTCGAGACAAGAATTCAAACCATTCCGATCGAATTTTCCGTTGTCTCCCAAAGCCAAAATTTACGAGTCTTTACTTCGCTTATATTCCGTCTGGCAAACAACCTCGAATTATGAGACCCCAGAGCTTGCGGAAAACTCAAAAATCTGAATATCACAATCTGAAGTCCTGCGATCAACAGTTATTTTTAAACCAACCAACTAATTAATATGGTTAAAATTTCCAAAGATAATAATTATTGTTCAAGACACAGAAGTTATGAGAAAACTTCATCTAAAATTATTTTAAAAGTTTCTCAGTCTGGCGACTAAGTTGGAAACTTTGTGAAATCTCTGGTTGCAGAAAATGAATCTTTTTTATAATAATAGTAAGTAATAACGCGCCAAGTTCGGGTTGCATCAAAGTCCATCCTGCCTGTCTCGGACGATAAGCTAGGGCGGAAAAAGGGAGGACTAAAGCGTGTAATTTCTGTGGACGATTATACGAGAAAAGAAAGCAGTTTTCTCGTTGAAAAGAAAAAATAATCACCTCCTTTTTACGACGGAATTTATCGCAAAAGGACTTTACTCCACCCCTGAAGCCTTCGGTATTAATTTTAATTGAATTCCTCCGATGAAGTTTCTCCTCAGACTCATTTCATATACTTTTAGAAAGGTGTCCACAATCCTCAAGATAGGAAAAATTAATAAATCATCCAATTTTTTAACGACTTTAACTTCTAAGAATTCAAATTACAATATTTAGAAATTAAAAACATTCAAATTTTATTTTGAACGTTATGAAATGCGTTAAATTATAATGAATAAATAAATTGGTCGTGAATCACTTTTGAAAGCTATTTGTCGAGAACTTGAACTGGGGACGTTTTGGCGTTGCCAGTAATGAAGGGTGGCTCGAAATTAATTTAATTGGCGGTCGGTCCAAGACCAAACTTCAGTTAAATACTCGTTCGTGACACCTGACACCCTTCAGACGCCGCCAAATCGTTTGAATTTGAAAATTTGCATCACGAGGTACTCCTAAACTCTTCTTTAATTGAAATTTTTAATACGAGTATTTTTCATATCACGCTGACCATTTTCAAAATAAAATTTTCATCCCTGATTTTCAACAATTCAATTCATAAGAAATTTATTGACAAGGATTTGCTTGTGAATTTTTTTTTCTCGCGGGGTAAAATTGAACAGCCTTTGATTTGCGTATCCCCTGTGAAAAAATATCGTAAGAGCTAAAAAGAAATCGAGGGTTGAAGGACGTGGATCTCGCGAAAGGAGCGTATAGGTACCCTTGGGTGCGGTTCATTTCGAATGCCACATCGTGCCGTTCGAATCTATGGTGTCGCGGCCAGACACTATAGACTCGTATATGGTGTTATATAAAAAAATATGCAGTACCTCTCTACGAGGGTAGCATGTGCGGCTTACGGCCTGGGGCTCGGTAAAATATTCTTCGACAATGTCTCTTGGCAAACGACAAGCACCACCAGTACCGCCACCCACCACCATACCACATAGCATCGTTCCACCTCACAACTGCTTGCGCCAGAGTCCTTGCCATTCTCATCAGACGAAAGAAGAGAAAGTCACGAAGGGTTGAAATTCAAATTTTTCTCTGATGGGCAAATCAGAGCTGTTGTGGTTTTCAAGTCTCACTTTATAAATACCTCGAAAATATTTTTTTATCGAATGTTTACAATTATACATTTTTAAACGCTTAAAAATTTGAGATTGTTCAATTTCGCTAGAGATCCTGAAGGGAGAATTGAGATAGCTTAACTACCCCTTCCACTATACTTTTCAATGAACCATTTTGCAACAGTGTTTCATTTTTAGAAGTCATTTTATTTGCGTAAAAATTCTTGATTTTAAATTTCCGAAAGAAAAACGCTTCCAAGTAAAATTCCCGAATTCTTCTTAAAATCACTTTATGGTGTGTTCAGTTTTAATTAACGCTTTTGCACGAAAGCTCTCGTTCTGTGATATACCTCCGATTTCCTTTGTTCGCAGACAGAGGTGAGGGGCAAAGGGGAGTTCGATGTTGGGGGTGAGTGAGGGAATGGAATCGAGAAGAGGTCTTTATCACGGCGCGCGTCCTCCGCGAGGCAAGGTGAGACGATGGTGCTATAGTGGAGGGGGTTATGGGGTTTCTACGGGAACCCGGAAATTTGCATACAGAGCATCTGTCACCAGCCCCTTAGCTGGCTTCGGCCATTTTCGACTCGAGGTATCTCTCGGCTTGGATCTACGGGATAATGGAGGCCATTCTTATGGTAAGCGCCGAGGGTGATTCGACGTTACGCTCGCTTCGATTCTATGTCTTCGCTATGCTGTTCCGCGATTTTCACGTTCGAGCTCAACCCTGATTAGCTTAGGTACTCGATTTTTATGGGTTTCAACGAAAATGGCTTATTTTATGACCTTTAGAGCAAATCTCAATGTCAAATGATCTGAGAAAAATTGTCATAAAAGAGATAGAGTCTCGGAAACATCATTTAGATAAGAAACAAAATCAAATTTTTTTTTAATCCTAAAAACACTTGAAAGTTTTAATTCAGGACGCGTTTCAATTCCGTGTATTAATATTCCATTAAAAATTGAGGCCAACAGGTCTCAATTTTGAGGAAGGTCATATGAGGAAATATATAGTCTCAAGTAGATACGGTTCGCAATAGCCAGCCATAGTCAAACACAAATTTTTGCAGCGCTAAAATGAGAAAGGAATTTTGTTTTATCCCTCCAGTAGAAAAGTGGAAAGGAAAACTTAAGAAAATCTCGAGTGACGTTATGAACTTTCTAAAATTGAATCAGTGAAAGTTCACTGATTCTCAGTGACTCATTTCTCGCGTTTTTTATCAGTGAAAAATCCACGGAAATCAGTGAATTTTTACTGATTTTCAGTGGTCGCGAGAAATGAGTGACTTAGAATCAGTGAAATCTGACTGGGAATCAGTGAAATTGCACTGATTTTTCACTGATTCAAGTTTAAGGAGAAGCTAATAAATATACTCAAAGAAAAGGCGCAAACATATAATACCAAGGTCAGAATATTACACGCCGAATTTCGAATGGAGACAAAAAAAACGAAGAGGATAATCGGCGGGGAGTCCCATTTATTTCTTGAAGCTCGAGAGGTTCGTGTCAGACTAAAGTCTTAATCCCAACTGAAAAACGACCTCTCCGGGGACGGTCCTCTAGTAAAACGAGCTGGTGACTTTAACTTCACGCCAGCCTCACACGAACGACACGCCAAATACCGATAAGCGCAAGACGGAAGTGAATATGGGTAATAAAGTGTAGACTTAGTTGCATATTGAGTCGTGAGAAGCTGTCATGCAAAATTTTCTTCTACCAACTGTTACGAGTGTATTTATCGTGAGAAAAAGGATAAATACCGGCTGAATTTATATGACATCGTAAAAACATCCCTCTAAAAAATGAGAAAGAAATGCATTTCTATGCGTCAATTGAATTAAAAATTAGAAAACAATAATAGATCATTTCTACTTCGAAGTGAAACGAAGAAGGTGTGTCCAAAGAAAATATATAATGGAGAACCGATAAGGTGAAGTCGATTCAAGTTCAGAGAAAGCAGGGAAGAAAAAGGGAAGGAGTTGGAGAAACAAAGACGGTTTCCGGACATGAACGCATTGAAATTCAGCTCGAGTTTCGCTTTCCATTTCTATCTCGCGGTCCAACCGTCACCCACCAAGCACTTCTTCTTTCGATCCGCCCCCGAAACAAGAACCACCACCAGCACCGCGCCTAGAGTGCAATTTCGTGGGCTCCCTCGCATTTTGCTGTTCTTTAATTCGAAGTAATCATCTATGGCCCGGACCCGACCGCGAACTTCTGATTGCACGCAAAAGAGGAGGGACCACGCAACAAAAGTGCAATTCGTCATTCCCCACCCCTTTCTTTTACCCCAAGTGTAGCATTATTCTTTTTGAGACTCTAATTATCTCGAAAATAAGGGAAATTATAAAAAGTAACTTGAGTTATTAATTTTTTAATAATATACTATTAACATGGAAACTATATTACATCAATCTGTTAACAAATATTTACAGGGGAGAATTAAAATTTTTCAAAAACTGTTTGAAGGTACCAATTTTCAAGATTATAATTGAAAGGTAGCACGCTATAAGGGATTAACTCATATTTTCCCGATTTTTCGGGAAGTTATGCTCTGGTTAACTATAAAATATTTTAATATCAAGGTTTATTACATTTCTTTTAGGAACAGCCTTCTCTACTTTTGAGGGTTTCTCACATCAATTAGAGACGTAAGTTTCAGTCTGGTAACAAATCGTAAATTGTAGAAGTTCCATAGGACGATTGGTTATTGGCTTAACTTTTGAAGGTTTCACGAATGGTGAAGTGGTTTACGGTTCGACGATAATATTAAAAGGCGAGGCCGGTGTGCTGAAACTCTCAACCGATATATCAAAATGTCCGAGGAGCCAAGTTTTTCGTTTAATAAGTCGCTGTAATTTTTCACTGTGCTCTCCTACCCTTGGTAGTAAAACGAAGGGTCGAAGTTCCCTTTAGACTCGACTCGCGTGTCGCTCAAATGTCGTAACTACAGCCTATTGCCAGTAAATTCGCGTTAAATTCATTCACTCTTTTTTCAATACCAAGTGAAGCCTATATCCTAAGTCATAACTGAAGTCTCAGAAGAAAGATCGAAATTGCAAACAACTAAATTCAAAGGCTTTTAAATAGTCATTTTTTGTCAATAATTTATGGGAATAATATCGATTTTATTAGTACATCGATTTTGTTTTTCTAGTAGAGAGTTTTATAGCCACTTTGAACTGCGCCAAGTGGCGGATCAAGACTCGCGAACGTATTGAGGATGGAGTCTCGTGTGGGATTCGATTTACGAGGGCAAGTCGAAGGACAGGAGGCATTGTCTTCGTCTCCGGCACTTTAAGGAGATTACAGGGCAACGGGATAAGTTAGGTTAGCTTCATAACAAGAGACCTTTGCTCCAAACTCTCCTCTTCACTACTTTCCGCCATTAATGCGTATTACAAATTTCCTCGAAATTCACTGTTCGCAATTCTTTCCTACAATTGCTTTTACCGCGATCATAAAAATTCTTCGCTAATTCAACCAAATATTTCCTTACGGTAAGCTTAATTAAATATGTACGTCAATGTTGCCCCTAATCAGATAAACAGTTCATTAAATCAGACGAAGGGTTCGTTAGCGCATCAAATGTTCCACTGAATTCACTCCACATTGCATGGTTTGATCTAACAATAAGAATAAAGTTCCTAGTGCTCAAAAAGTGAAATTATCATCCAAATTAAAAACTACCAATATTACGGGAAACTTTTTTAGACTGTGGCTTAAAAATAATTTGCTTCTTTCATCTGAAATAATATAATAAAATGAATTCAACCGTGTGGGGACCCTGGTTGGTTTTTTTCTACTATGAAGGAGGTTCTCTTGAAATAAGAGTTCCAAATGAGAGTCAGGCGACTGACTCAAGAAGGGACGGACCTTCACGCATCAGTTTCCCTCGACTCTTGCTCATTTCTCCGAACAGATCCAGAAAATCGCGCTGACGTTCAAAAATGCTACTGGAAAAGGACTGAGTGAACAAACAGAATTGAAGATTTCAGAGAAGCTCGGTCTGGGTAAGAAAGACACTCCTATGCAATTTTCCTGTCTCGCAAAGTTAAGACCGTAATTATGTTTGAGGGGGCTCTGGAATTGTTGGGTCGAGAATGAAGAGGCAGCCAAAATTGAATTAACCGGAAGGAAAAGCAACTGAAACTAAAGATTTTTAGTATCATCATAATAAAATGTTAAGCCATAGCTATGAAAATTATATTATATACTAACAGAAATTTACCCAGCGTTTTCTAGAATTTTAAGAGATCAATTCATTATTTAATGCTCAGTAAATCACCAAAGTTGATACAACTTCACAGCTAGCTTTATATATTACATTTATATATTCCCAATGCACTTGTGGGAATAACGTGTATGATATAAAAAATTGTTCTTGTAAAAGAGCTAACAAGGAAAAACAGAGGAAAGAGTAAAGAATATGGTACAATATAAAGAATGGAGTACAATATAAAGTTAATTTAGAAAAAGAACATAAGGTTTGCATTGGTTGGAAATGCATTTAAGCATCAAGTTAATGATCCATAGATCTAGACTTGAGTTGTTAAGTGTTTCCTCTCATTTGTAGCAGTAAAGAAGTGAGACAGAGATAAGAGAGGAGGACAGGTAAATGAAGAGGGCTGTAAGTGATAGAAGCAAGCCTCGGAGACGTTTATGGGGTGTAAGCTTGTAGCAGGGACTGGTCCATGGGTTACTGGATACAACTACTTAGGTTAAACCCATTACCTACAACTACACTGTCCCTTTTACAGGTTTACCTGCTACTGCAAACACGAAGTGAAGATGAAACATGCTTTACGATTTTTCTTCTTTCAGAAGAAGAGCTGTACAATACATATCCATTCTACATAAATTTCAAAAGAGTCATCTGAAAAATACTTTAGATCAAACTTGTATGAATCTGCCCCGACCTAAAAAGTTTCATGTCCGTGCTAAATGAGAACCGCTCAGAATCTCTATATCTAACATAATAGATCTTAATCTTGCAAAGAAAGGTGAATAAATTTCAACTCTTAAATATCAGACTACAGAGTGGTTCGAATTTTCTCTCCCTATTGATGTCAAATCCTTCAAATTCTTATATCATTGTTCTCAATGAGTTTAAATACCCCTAAATGAGCATCTCTCTGCGGCCCTGATCGCATCGGGAGCGTTCTTGTTGCACCTAGCGGAGCTACCTTTTTACACACTCGCCCTTGTCTTCCTCGCTGGGTTTGATTTAATAGCCAAGAACGTCCAAGGGCCAGGGGAAAATGAGAGCAATTTGAGCCTCATGCGGCGCGGACGTGCAGCTCGATGAGGATAAGCAGAGCACGAAGTTGAGAAGCAAAAGGACGCGCTATCGTATTTATTATGCCGTGTGCAAGAGTGAGAGGAAAGATATAGGAAGAAGAAGAGCAGGTGGGGTTATAAAAGAAAAGAAGAGGACAAAAGGATTATCCCTCTGTATTATCTCGTTGCAGCGAACGCTCGCGTAACATGCAACCCCATTGAACCGATCTCGCAAGGCAATTTCTCTTCCTCGTTTTTCAAACAAGAAGTTGCTCATCATCACCCTCATATTTAATTAGAATCAGATGGACCCAAATGAATCGCGAAAGAAAATCATGGGCTTCTACTCATTCTTTGATGATGTTATAAATGTGTCTAATATTGTCCTTACTAATTCAGATTTAAAGAGCACCTTGCAAAAAAAAAAACAAATTTAAAGTTTGCGGTTGCTTTTGATCGCATACCATGCACATTTCCTTCTGATGTTGACACGCTCTGGTTTTGAATAAAACCTGAAGAGGAACTTAACCGCAGTCAAAAAGTGCCTCCTGAATTCCTCGAACGTACCATCAGGACAAAACCGGTCCTTCCGGTGTTGAAGGACCAAATCGATTCCTGACGAAGGAAGTTTGCATTGTTTAATGGCAGCCTACCTCATTCTCTCTGGGGCAAAAAAGAAATGTATAATATCCGCTTCGTCGCCTGCTCCATTTCCACCCTCATTCCCTGCAACCAAGCGCGGCGAAACGAGACGAAAGAGTGCAAGAAAAGGAGAGACTAAACCAACTTCGACTATCCCGCACTTCCACTTCGCCCCCTCATCCTCACCCCCTCGTGAGGAGGACACCCGTGAGGATCCAAAGAGCCTCGAGCTTCTCCTTCGGGAGTCTGTCCATGGACCCTATAACAAAGTTATCCCCTGGGTGGTACCGACAGAAGCACGGAAAGGTGAGACAGGGGAAAGAGTCAGAAAGGGGAAAGAGTCAGAAAGGGAAAAAGTATTTCGTTTGGGGAGAACCGGAAGAAGGGAGAACTCGTAAAAACTAAGGATGATTTCTTAATACGAGAAACTGAAAGAGAATAACAAAAGCAGCAAAGGAAATAAAAAGAAGGGATTGAGAAGGAAAATTGAGAAATATGTATAATGGAAAAAAAGTCCCAAATAAAAGTGGTGGAGAGGAAGTCACTTTGTCAAGCATTGTTTTCTGTTTCTTATTGACCCTTCTTTTACCAATATGTATTCAATTTTTTAAATCCTTTTCTAGTTCTTGCACCTTGAAAGGAAACCCGAAGGAATCCACGGGTGGGGAAGAACAAACGTCTCGTCTGAGACTCAAGAAGAGATCAATAATACTCAAAAGACATATATATGGGCTCAGAAGCTGCGCCTATCTTAACCCCATTTGACACCACTTTTCTCCCAGTTGAGGCTAATACGACTTTACTGATATTAAGATAAAGGAGATTTTCTTGTTGAAGTAAAATATCCTGTGATATTAAGGTTTACTTTATGACAAAGAAAATTCTCTACTTGAAAAGATGCTTAACACCAAGTGAAGTAAGCCATGGCCAAGACATAATTTACCGAATCGACAGATTGAGGTGCCCAAACAGGTTTCGCACTCCATTATCAGAACAAAACGACTCTGGCCTTACCACCAAGAAATAACTCTCGATTCTTGTATATTTATCAATAATTAAAAACACGTTAGTAATTAAAATATCTACGAATTAGGGAGAGTGAAGGATCTTTTACTGAAACATAAGTTAACATATCCAAGATTTTCAATTTGTCGTGTTTAAATTAAAAGGAAATAATTCAAAGCTGTCACTCTCGTCAATTTTAATGGTTCTATATCAGAACGTGCATGTAGAAAGGATCGATTTCATCAGGTGAGCTCGGGAAACTTCAAAATATTTTTGATCCAACTTGGAATACAAGATTATACTGAAATATAGGCATAATTCAAAAATACACGCATGGAAATGATCCTCAAACGAAATAATGATAATTGCAGTTCAGGGATAATTTATAATCATCATCGAGGGTAGCCAAGAAAAGGGTTTCTTTCGTGGGAATGGGAATTGGAATGGGAATTGGAGAAGGAGAACCACTGCTGACATAACCGGCATAGCTACGAGCTGCGTGCCTGTCTGTATCTCCTCCTTTCCCTTCTGCCACTTCTTTATCTCCTTCTTGTTCTCCATTTCTCCTCCACTCATGCCATTCACATGCTCTGAGAAATATTCGTATACGTACCATATACTGCACGTATACATTATACAAATATATAGTATAATGTATAATTGTATATATATATATATATATATATATGCACTATCGCGAGGATGCTCTCAGCTAAATGGAAGTTATGTTATATATGTCTGATGATAAACTATCGATAGTTTGAAGCCATCGAGGCGTTCTGGACGTTTCGCGGTACTCCACAGTTACGCAATGAAAAAATTAAATGTATGAGGAATTAGCGGCGCGGTAATTGCAAAAAAGGGATGAAGAGATGTGAAGAGGATGTCGTCTTTAGTGAGTGATGAGATGAGATGAACAAGTTGACGGGATGACTATGGGAAAACGTCAAACGTCAGTAACAATAAAGTGATGGAACACTCTAACACCCCAAATAAGTAAGAGTTATGGAAAATAAAGAAGACATGATTAAAAAAAGTACGACGTTGCATTCAACATATTTTCAATCACCACAGAAAAAACGCCTCTCTTCTGCCCGGATCTCAGTGTATTTCAAAAGATTTCAAGAGATTTAGTAAACGTTACAAGTGTCAAATAAAAATATTTAGATTGATTATCCGAAAAAGTTTTTTCAACCCGAAAATCTACTTCCCGCATCAAAAATATAAAATATACTTCCCACACAGTAAACACCCATACCAGCAATAAAATTTTCCTTCAGGTGGATTAAATTTTACCAACTAATATGACAATTTTGAATTCTTTTAAAATAACTTTAAATACCTAAATAATTCTAGAAACAACTTCCGATTGTCAGTAATCCTCACGCGAAGAATTGGCCTTCGAGTTAGAAGAAGTGGGTGGCAAGAAGTTGGTGTGGATTTGAGGATTTAAAATACGCGATTCAGGAAAGTTTAAGTCGAGTGGATTTCCCTGTCGTTCCATTCGTGGGGAAATCTGGGAGCTTTATCAAGGACTTTCGCGCCATTCGGAGCGGAAACGTAGCAAGTAGTTATCGCTTCGGAAAATCTCCCTTTGGAACGACCTGTACACGGAATTCGTTCTCAAATCGCGTTAAAATATATATGTACGTACACGATGTGTAGGGCACACACTGGCGCATCTGCCATGCGTGACCGTGGTGTAAAGTTGCAGGTACTCTAGGTAACATTCCAAAGTGAGCACTTGAAATTCGACGCGTCCACGGCGGATGTTCATATGTGTGTGTCTTATGCAGACACTAAAATGTTGCGACATTGAAAACGCGAAAATTGCCTGGCGAAATTCGATCTGGCAACGTTCAAATATTACACAAAGTTTTTTTTGCTGTTTTTGGACCCTATGATCCCTGTGTCGAAGGTAAGATTTCATGCGGAGGATTTCTTCCTCCTTTATTTACGTGATATTTTTCTCTACAACATTTATATTTATGCACTATTCCATGTACAACGTCTGCAAGTAATATCCTTTCGAAATTGTAGTTTATTTTATATTGAACAACAATGACATTCATTTCCTTTCCTTTCGATAAAATTGGCAAGTTCAGACTCAATAAAGCACGCATAAATTTATACCAATATGTCAATAGCTTCGACGCTGATGGGAAAATTGAATTCCTATGAGAAAGGGAGAGTGAAGAAGAAATGGCGAAAAGAAAAAGAAGGATGGCAAGAAGAGTCATTATCGTGGACACGTGTAGCTAGGTCGAGTAAGAGAAAAAAAGCTGAAACAACTCGACCTAAATCACTTTCGCTCGCTGAAAGAAGAGCAAAAAAAACTTGAGACAAAACGCTATTACCTGATGCTGAATCAATACCATCAGACGGTTCGATTAATCATATTTTTAGACTCGTTTCCTTGTAGGTTGTTTACACTCTTCTGAGGGTTACAGTAGCATCCAATAAACAATCAATTTTCTTCGGTATTAATTGCATTTCAGAGAAAAATCATTATCTATCGGCTCGTAATTGGTAAGTTCATAAACCAAGTTAGAACATGACGTCGAAATATATGCAATATAAAAATTTTTCAAAAAAAAATGTGCATATATTAAATTAGATGTATAAAAAGCGTAAATTATTGTACAAAATAATCAAGGTTGCAAATCTAGAAGTGGGTTTAAAATTCAATAACAGACATAAAAGTTGCAATATGGTATACGAGTAGATACGAATTCGTGTAAAATTGCGACATTCAACAAAAAGTGCGTGTCAAGAGATCGTTTTCGCTGCCCGATTCGTACAAAGTATAATCCCCGATTATTCCAGCCGCCATCAACTGTATGCCGGGGGTTGTACTAAACGCAGCCGATTTTTGTGCTCTTTATGGGGGTGGCTTTCCAATATCTGTAATTGCTACTGTGCCTGACGATATTTCACAATTTTCATCCCCTGGTAGAAAAGATAGGGTGGGAAAGTTTGATCTGTATTTTACAAAAAGAACGAGAGAAAAAGATCGAGGATTACTGATAAAGAAAAGAAATTTTTCGAGAAAGAAAGAATTTCTATCATCAAGGCCGAGATTAAGAAGACCCCATAAAAAGGATAAAAACGAGATACTGATTTTTAATATTAATTATTGAAGACTTAACTTTAAGAAATCACAAATCATTTTAACAAGGGGAGGAAAGCGGAGAATTAGAGAAGATTAATTTTTTTTGAGAGGGAATATTTGTAACGTGAATTGAATTTTAGGTATCAGGGGGCAGCAGCAGACTATTTTTCTATAAAGCCAGGAGTGATCAGGTATTCAAAGAGCGAAGGAGAGTATGATAAAAAAAAAGGGGACAGCCTGGCGCGTGACAAAGATAGAAATTAAAACACAAGCGTGGGGTGTATGGGCTCGCAAGTATGATGTACTGTGCTAATAACCGAACCCACGCCGACCGTGGCAGATCCTATAACGATGTTTTAAGCCGTAATTAATTTACTAGCCGCCCCTTTAATATCCATAGCTACAAGGTCCTTAAATCCCTTTTGCTGGACAATATCAACGGAGAGCATGGTCCAGTGGACAAATCTTGTCATCATCTCTTTGGACTATAATAACATCTTCATACTTCTCCTCTCATTTTTCCGTTTATTAATTTCTCTATAATTAATTAAACATTTTATTATTCAAAATTTCAGGCCAATTTCATTTTTGAATTAAATTTTAATTACTGTGCAAAGTAAAAAATTTAAAGTAATGGAACCCAGAAAGAAGAATTTCGTGATTAGTGGAGGACTCTCGACTAAGAAAAGATTCTCTCCGCAATTTATGCGTCTGATAAATGCAGAGTGCACTTTACGAAGCTCTTTTATTATAGTGTCGCGCATTGTTCGCTTGCAGTTTGAATTTTACGAGACGAGCGAAAGCTTCTCAGGAATGGTCCAACCAGCGTGGCTTTTGCTTCTCCACGTTATCGGCCAAGTGCGCGAGAAACACCACGAAGAAATGAGACGCCGTCCCGACGACGAAAAGCTCAACAGCGTCTCGGCGCCGAGCGTCCTAGACGCGAAAGCTCCAGACAATGCTCCAAACATTTTATGCACATCTACCTTTAACTTTAACCACCACTTTTGTCACACAAAAGCAAAAATAGAAGCAGAGAATGTGTAAAAAAAGAACAGGAAATTTGCAGAGATAAAAGTAGAGAAAAATGTAGAACACGTGTGATGCCAAATGCAGATGAACACTCACGTTTTTGTGGAGATTAAAAGCAAAGAATCAAGGGAAAAAATGAGCTTTTTTCGCTTTTCTGATACTTGCAATCAACTAAAATATCATAATTATAAGCAGAATCAAGAATCAAGAGATTTCACGAAATCCCTATCCAGGAATTGATTCCTACAATCATAACGAAACCGAACATTTTTTTTTTCACGAACAAGATTTTTTCTGACAGAAAGATGTGACATAAAAAAACGGGTTTATGAGAAAAGAAGGGTGACTCGTTGACGTACCAATATCACGGCCTGTAGCTTTGCTTATTAAAGCCCTCCTCGGCAAAGGAGATTACATTACCTTTCGCGGTTTATGGGGGAGTAAATATGAACCTATAAATATATGTATAACTGTGTGAAATAGGTATATGTAACGACAAAATGAAAGCGAAAAGAGATGGTTTTGCACCACATGCTATCTTCCAATTCTTCGAGCGGAATGAATCTCTTGCAGGGTAATTAAGCAGACTACTTTCTGGAGTCGTTCAAGCCCCGATTTCTTGGTTCCTTGAGTCAGCAAGAGGAAAGGGTACAAAACCAGGGACGGCACAATTTCACACCAATGTTTCTATTAGAAAATTTTTTTTCTATTAGAAAAATCTCTAAAATTATATGCAAAAGAAACTTCACCTTCAGCTTAAGCCATATGTTTGTGGCTTATTTTTTAGCTGAATTGATTGACAGAAATAAGTGGCTATAAATGGAAATAAGTAAATTGATATAAAATATCAACAATTTTTTTAATTAACTAAGTTAATATTTTCCAGGACATTACTACTTGAAAAATGGATAAAACTGTTAATGAACTCCCAATAAAGCTCTCGAGTCTCGATTGAGATTGATGGCAACGAGCTATTAACAAATCGCAATTCGTGGACTCAATGAGAGCTCGGATTTCAATGTAGAAGAACACAATCAATCATGTTCCTTAGTTTGTTGGATGGATTTCAGAGCACCCCCAATCTGGTTCACAGAATCCGTCGCTGAGTGGAACAATTAAAGGAGAGAATTCTTCGTCAAGGGGGGCGGGTGTCATTCGAATGAAACTTAAATTCACCGCAGGGCTAATCGACCAAAAAGCGCATTCCTGGCGGAAGTAATGTCGTTTTCCAGCATTAAGCCAGGGTCGTGCCGACGAGTTCCAAGATGTGTGCGGTCGTCTTCAGGGCAAAAATGGAGGCATTTTCAACCTGAACTTGAGAGACAACCATCTAAGGAATGGTGGAATTTTTTTATGAAATATCTGTCGATAATTTCGTTTTATTTGATTTCAGTAAGGACGATGTTGCTTGTATTAACGAACTTTTTAAAGAGTTCTGAGAGAGTCTATGTACTTCATTAATTTTATACCAGACCACATATACTGAAAAAATATGAAAAAAAGAGAAGCTTTCATAAAAGTGAAGCATCAAATTCTAAAAAACTTCCTTACCTCAAACATATCTACAAGGAATAAACTTAATAAATAAGATCGCATTTTCATAGGCCATAAATTAACTGAAACTTCTTCAACTATTACTTCTCGAGTAAAAAACTAATTATATAATTTAACTTGTCTTTACAAGACCAGTTTTCATCGCTCGGCATATTTCATCTAATCAGCGTAATCTCGATATCTCATCGACGGAAACATTTCGTCTATTAAAACTCGAACATCAAACTAATCTAATCATATTCCATATATGATTCATAAAATGAGAATTCAGCCAATCATGTGTTATGATCTGAAGAAGTTCATATTTGCTCAGTCCAAGGGAGGCCGTTTAATTCCGGCATTTAGAAAAGCAAATAACATTAAGAGAAGCATTACGCTGTAAATACGGGGGAAGTCGTAAAAATGAAGTTAACGAGATTCGCACGTGAGTCCGGTAAAGTACACTACTTGAGATTAGAAGTATATCTGCAGTAGTGTTTGATAAAAAACTTAAGTCCTTTCCAAGCTTTTTAGGAGAGAAAATAAATGCTTCTGCGTTATAATCGTTATAAAATGTGAACTATAAATATTAACTATTTAATTACGAGGGTTGCTTCTGTACTTACATACCGAGAATGAGATAAGTGGAGTTATGTGCATGTACTCACCTGAAACAAAAAACAGAAATTATTAGTTTATAAAATTCCAAGAATGAATTTCATACTTTAATTTCATATTTAAGATTAAAAAACTTTCATTGACGATTGTTTTAACTACTACCCTAAGCATATTTAAGCTTTGCTCTTCAAGGACTCGGGAAACGGGACGGAAAGCTGGAGGGCCAAGCTTTGCTACAGAATATCGTCGTTATTTACGATCCTTGGGAAGATCCAGGTCTCGGTTAAGGTCGCTGGCCGTTAATTAAATAATATTTCTCGGGTCCCAGTGAGTATGCTTGTTGAGAGAATATAAAGGCGAGGGGGCAAAGTAAGGTGGAATACGTCGAGAAAAGAAAACATGGCCCTGCTAAGAGCACTTATTGCAGTATCGATATTGTAACTCAGAAGCAGACCCGTCATAAACGTCCCCCTTCGCCACTCACGACTTTTCTTTTCTTCGTCTGACTATTACTATTACGATTCTTTTCTTCCCTTGTCCTTTTCTCGCACCTTATAGTATGTGCCTCCACCTCCTTTATTTTTCTCTTTCATTTCGCCTCTCTGACTTCTAATTCCCTCGAATGGTCCAAAGGCGGCCAAAGATCAGTCGCCCAAGGAAAAGTTACTCTCGGTGTATCATAGGAAAGAAAGCCTGAACGACAAATATCTAGCTGCGGATTATGATTATTCTTTTAGTATCAAATGAAAAGTTGCTCTTGTTTTCTATTTAAAAATATAGTTGGGTTATTTAATGTTCAACACTGTTTTTTATAATGGAGATATGAGGCGCATGAATATTGAATATTTCCCAAAATCCCTAACCACCTGCAATTTGGATATACATAAGAATTCATGAATTTAAAATAATTCATGAAAATTCAAGAGAATTCAAAGAATTTGCAAAAGGGGGATGAAAAAGTTGGTGGGAAAGGGATGAGTAAAGGGAGAAGGAGAAGTGGGTGTAAAAAGGAGGTTGGAAGAGGGAAGTTGTAAGGTTGTCGGAAAAAGGGGTTTGGATATGTGAATACACATGATTTTATTATAACTTGAAAGTATAAAGAGTATTTTAGCACCTTAATGTGCGGAGATACTCGCATTAAGGACGCTAAAATTTCTCCTAGAGATTAATAAATTTATTGCAACCCGAATTAAATCGGAGGTAACGCCTTTTTGTAAGTACATATTAGGACGTTTATGGTATTAAATTATTGTTATAGAAAAGTAAAGAAAACTAGAGAAAATAAAAAACAAATAAGGGAAGTGGTAAGGCATGGATGGGACCTTCAATAAGCGTTGAATTCGCTGTGGTTGCTGTCGAGGAACTCACGAGGGTGGGAATTAAATGGGGTGGACTCTCGATTAGTTTAGGGGGCAATTCACCCCCTGGACCATTCTCTTGGAGAGTACTCTCACGCTTAATCCAGTATTATGAATATTTCCTCATTTAAACCTTTGGGGTTACCCGATCGACTAGAGGTCAGATATCCAGATCTGAAGTGGTTTTATTTTATTCAT
>JAUEJJ010000045.1:3990055-4000795 GCA_032164275.1 Synergus coniferae | reverse complement strand
TTTTTTTTTCTTTGAAGAATATTGTATGTATATTGGGAATTTCTAATTGACACAGGGTAAAATTTGACGCACACTATAATGACGGGCAAGGTGGAAAAGGTTGATGAGGGACGTCACGGTGTCATAGCTCGGCGACATACCTCGAAAATCTACATTGTAAGATTAACGTACCGAATAATGACGTCGAGAGTAATCTACAACACGACACGACCCAACCCTATGCACATTTCCCTTTAGACATCTAGACTTTAGTTACAAAAAAGCTGTTATTTTAGCGAAAAATATTAATATTGCGAAAGTAGAATTGCTGAAACTGTACTTTCTCATATGATAATTACCTGTACATGCTCTTAATCATTTAGTGTTAAAACTAACTATGTATAACAAAGTCGTATACATAAAATGAAATTTTAGAATGTGAAAAAAGTGAACCTCATTCTTGTAGAATTTCTAGCATAAAAAATATAGTAATAGGACTCTCATCTGTCTTATTTAAACCAAGAAGCTAGTTAAGTATACGGAAATTGTAGGTAGAGATTTATTTATATCCGCTGCCGTTTTTGCGATTTGTGAAAAGATAGGATCCTCTTAGAGAAATTGGAAGAGGGAAGGAAGAAAGAAAATGGCAGAGAGGGACATACAGGACTTGATGCCTACAAACGGCAGTGATTTTACGTATGTAAATATATGCAAGCACCTTGCACTGCCCACAGATGCCACAATTATTGGCCTTAAACCTTTAAATCTGAACTCTGAACTTAAGCACGATCTTCTCTCTCACGACGATGAGACTTTTCCTATAAATACATGCGCAACGCGGCTTTTTAGAAAGGGTTGACGTAACTTTCATCCATTCATCAAAATATGCATAAAAATTATACACCTAATCTTAAAACAGGGTGTTTACTATATTTTGGTCACAAAATTGTTAAAAAGTGATCAACGTAGAGTATGAAGGGTAATTTAATCATCTTTTAACAATATTTCATATTTTGGAACACATTCTTTCTCATTTTCAGTTCCCCGAATCCCACATTACCGCAACCCTTTCTATTCTGGCAGGTGGTAATCGTCGATCGCGTTTAATAAGAAGATTTACGATTTTTGGCAATTTTGATTCGGAGAGGCTGGTTTTTACGTTGTGGACACGATGTTTACGTGGCAAAGCTGGCGGCTCGTTTGTCAACGGTTAAACACTGGACCCACCCTCAAGCCTATCCCTCCATCCACCCTTCGCACTTTCCGTATACGAAATATCCACTGACCCACCCTCGAAAGCAGCCTGGCCGCCCTCTATCCTGCAGGCGATAGCGCGCCTCTTGATTAACGAGACATCCCATATATATCCAGGGGGTGCGTCGCGTAACACCATAGGGGTCGCATTGTTGCACCAGTGCTTTACTGCATATTGCGTCGATCGTTTGCACGCCGCGATATTTGAACGGGTGTCTCACGCCAAAATGCTTCTTTCGGAATTCGAAGAAGGGGTGATATTGAGAATAAATCGAGTTTCTCTTTTCTTAGGCTTGACAGCTATTTCTATTGAAGAATTAAGATTCAACCTTTGCCGAAAAGTAGAGAAGTTTATGATGGAGAGGCTGTTGCAGAATATTTTCCAACGGCTACGGTTTACAAAGCTTTCTGGCGTTTTGAAAAGGGAAAGAAAGTAGAAGTGGCTGTAAAATTATTTACAGGTGACTTTTTTAAAGAATATTCAAAATTGGCAACACATTGGAATTAAACAATATGCTTCGAAACATAATTTTGCAGGGCGTAATAAATTTCTCCTGTAGATTTTCAAAGATATTTCCCGTGTAGAAATTTAGCTATGGTCCCGGCCGGTTTACAAGTCTCAAGCACGAAAATGATAAATATCTTCGGATCATCTCGGCGATATTTGATATTTTGGAAACAATTTGTCAATAGTCCACAAGGAAAGATCCGTAGATTAAAATCCGAAGGCAATATGGCACATAGACTCGATAGCGAAGGATGTTTGTCTTGGCCTTCTCGTCCCCCTTGATTAGGGTCTTATTAGCCATTGGCACGTATCTCGAGTTTGCGAGAACGAGAATCGAAACAAGCGGGACGAATGGCAACCAAGGGAGAGAAGTGAAAGAACCAGGAGCATCTGGTGTACCGTTAAATACATCCTTATACTCTCTCCATCTTTCTCTCCTTTATTCATCTCTCTAGTCTTCCATTTGTCAAACTACAAAAAACATTGTCGATGAAGATCCAATATTCAGCATTCAACAAGAAACTTAATTGCTTGCAAGTTTTATTATTATTCTACATAACAGCATTTTCTTAATCATTTTCAAAATTATCACCTTCCCGTTCCTTATCCAGCATCAATTAGGTGTTGAAATATGATTGTAAAATACACTCCTATCAGTTTTAAATTATTTAAATTAAACTTGCGCCTCTAAATTGAAAGTTTTTTTTTACTATATATCTGAATGCAATCAATTTTATCCGATTCATATTTAACGCCAGGCTTTCAATATTCAATATTTGTAACAGTATTTTTGCGTCCAATTTTTATTTTTTGGACAATTTATTGCACTGAACCAAGTATTCATTTGGGGATAGATTTCGGAACATCCACATTTTAAAATACCTTAAATATTGATATTATAAGGCTCACAACTGTTTTCCTTAAAAGTTTAAAAATCAATTTATCTTCTCCCCTTTATTTCTGTTATAAATTATACGTGTTGTACGAAATTTGCGAAAAGTAGGGCAAGTTTTTTATTTTTTATTTTTGTGGTAAAAGAAGTCGGTATAAAATAAATATCGCAACCGCACGCGATAAGGTGGCGTCCTTGTCGTAAGAACGGTTTTCTCTCTGTGCAAGGAGCGACCGTTGGCCAATTATTATTCGTTGTGCTTTCGCGACTTGAAAACCACTTCAAAGAAGCGTCCCGATGATTTCTCGACAATGCACCGTCGACTTGGTCATTTAATCGCTCCGGAGAAAACGAGCGCACCTAATTAGTGGTCTTTCTTGGAAACGCGACGTTTCGACAGAAAAAAAGGACCCAGAAAAGTTATTTCACTCTGGAATGGCAACTTGTAGCTGCTCGATATCTCCGTACATCGACGGCCCAGCCATAATTACTTGCAGTAATGGCGCTACCTTGTTATCTATCCACGATAAGCTCATAGATCGCTAAGCCCATTTTCTCTTCAAAAAAGTACTCAACTCACTTCAAACACCAAATATGGACATTCAGGAATAGTATTTTCTGAACAGTATAGCCCTATTTCAAATCGGGCATTAGACGGGTAATAGTCGGGTTATTATTTCATAATATAGACTGCTCAGTTAGCATCCTACTTGGTCTAAAATTAAATTTCTATCGGATTTAAATTTATACATTAATCTTTAAATTTAAAGCTTCAATTTCAAATCGTCCACTTATTTTTTCCAATAAGAATAAATGGGTCTTTAATTTCAAACTGTTTTCTATGCCGAATGTAAAAATTTCGCATAAAGTACTGCGTGAATGAAAATGCCCGGAAGCAAGAGGATACCAGTAATGGAATATTCATTGAAGGAAATAATAATATCCATTATGAAAAATTGTCGATAAATAACTCAATGCCTTATAAGTTTCTAGTGAAATGAGTGGCTGTTTATTAATAAAGCAGGCTCATAAAAGTGGTCAAGAAGCAGGGTTAAATTTACGATTCTTGGACAGCGATGGGGAGACGTTTGTTTTCCAATCTCTGATGCTCGAAGAAGCCAGCATCTTTCTACTAACGACTAACTGGTTTTAGGGTCGCACGAATCTAAAGAATTCGATAGAGCTACAAAAGAAGATTACTTCACAGACCGTTGCCAGATAAATAGATATTTAAAGGCTACCGAAACGAGAGATTATCCACCTTTTTTACTTGATTTACAATCTAATTCAATGCCATGGAGAAAATATTCTGGAAAAAATTGAGACGTTAGAAAGATAGTAGAAATGTTTTCGAATTAGGTACATAAATCTAACCTACGCAGAGAAGATAATATCTATCTCTTAATTTACTGTCTTATTTCGAAAAGATGTTTTCCGTGTTTGAAACACGAAAGGTGAGTTTTCAATTCTTAACAAATTAAATATTTCGAATATTGAAGAATATTTTTAGTGATGAAATTATAATTGCTTTGTAAATTATATTATTATTTGCCATAAAGTTTTTCTCAATGGTATTTTAAAAGGACTATAACAATTGAGAAACACTTTGTTGGAACGACAAACTTTTCTCATCGCGAACTACTTTTTATGACCACGGAGAGTTGAACCTGCATAGGCGGCTTTCTATAGATGTAAAAAGGTGCAGTTGGAGAGAAATGCGAACTAAGTTAGGCTATCAGAGTATCTAACACAATCCAGTGTTGAATCTAGCTCTAAAATTTTATTTTCCTGTGTAAACTAGTTCAAGATTCTTGAATTAAACATTTGTTCTCAGATCTGATGGTGATCTCTTTAGAAAAACCTAGTTCTAATTTTCATTCTATACTTTGCTAGAATTTATAGAGACAAGTCGGATTGTCCACACTGTAAAAAATTTCTTCGTGAATTCTTCCCAAAATCCATAATTCCAGGTTACGAATATAAATTAAGAGATAAAAGAATTTCGCCTTTCTTACGATAAATTTTTTTTCTACGGTGAATTACAACATTAAGAAGGAAAGTTGTAAGCATATAGTAAAAGAGGAATGAAGGAATATTTGAGTCTCAAGAAGAGCCTTTCAAAGAACTTCCATCAGTGACGACGCTCTCGTCAAGGTCGTAGAAAATTTTCTTACCTGTTGACGCAAGGTGGACGTACTATATATAGTATACACAGAAACTTTAGTACCAGCCGTGACTTTATCGGTGCCTTTAATGATGTTTATAGTTTCATCTGATGTCCATGTTATTTGAAAACAGCAGCCAACTCCTTGCGAGTAGAAGTGCTGAAGATCTTGCACGCATCCTGTCGGTTTTAAGAGGATATCGTGACTTCGAATATTCGAATAATCGTTTCCCCCTAACTAAGAAGAGAATTCCTCTCTTATCGATCTGTAATTATTTGATACTATACACTTGGCTTCTTCATTCTCAACCGAATGCATCCAAAAATGGAAGAGAAAAAACAAATTGAAAAATTAAAGCACCGGTTTTCGTGAGAGATCTTGTTAATTTTATCAGGCTTTTAGTAAATACTTTAAACCTGTGATCAATTAAAAGTCATTCTGTCAAAGGATCTAAAAGCTTTCGCGAAATAGCAGGAGGTTCTTTTATTTACTGAGAAACGACAATTAATTGCTTTCATTTAGAATTACTTTATGATTAGTTTTAAATTTTAAGAAAGTGACTTGCAATAATGCCTAAACTACTAAAATCCATAAATTGATTTATAGAATTAATGACTCGTCAAAACATTTTTCAGAAACACGTATCAATCGTGGGGAATCAGCAGAATCAGAATCTGAGTCAGTAGAATCTGCACGTAGAATCGATTTTCGAGTGAACGGCCCCTCTGCTAAAATATTGCTAGGATTTTCTGATCTACCCTACATCTCTTGCAAAAAGAAATATTGCATCAACCAAGTAGTTTAATTTGAAAACTCCTCTTTTAATCCACGTTTTAATTACCACCTTAACGATCATTCGACTCGATCACTTTCCTAGCGACATCCTCTCCAGCATAAAAATCATGTCCGAGTACCTCCATAAAATCATATATTTGTTGGTAGCCCCAATCACCTCAGTGATAATTATTCTACATTCTTCAGCAAATTCCCAACCCATCTGCGCACCGACATTCCCTAAAAAAATACTATACCTGGTATTTTTCACACAATTAATTTACAACTCACCAGATCTCACACGTCTCTTATCCCGTAGTTTATAATACCTAACTCCCAGATCCCAAGGGATGCCATTCTAGTTAATTTAAACTCCGGTTATAAAATTCTCCGTCTCTCTTGCGCGAAGAAATTCACAGGTATATGAAAAGCGTAAAGATAACGATCAGGATAGCCCACTACTCTAATGGAAGCGATACACTGCCAGGTCAAAATAATCTGCCGACGTAGAGGCATATTATTTTGACTTGAAAGAAGGAACGAGACGACGGAACGAGCGAATCGGCGAACGAGGGAAGGAACATTACAGGGAGGTTCGGTATGTTAATTACAGAGCAAAGTGCTTCCATCTCACTCGCTCCTTAAACCAACTCATTTTTCTCTCATTTTTCTCCCTTTTTTACCCTTCTTCTTTCTCTTTCTGGCCCATCGAAAGGGTGCAGTGGGTCCTTTTCTCACGCATGGATTGGACATGCCTCGCAGAGTACTCGCTTCGAGTTAAGCCTGCACCGATCGGCTCGCGTGAGGCCAACAAGACGACCTCCGACCTGTTGGGAAACTCTCATTTTACCCTTTTTTGACTCTCCTTTTCCCTTTTCTCAACTCCCCTGTTACTGATTTTGTAAACTCGCACGTAAATTAAACTTGATTTGTGGAACCAACGCAGGTGCTTTTTAAACCATAACGAAGATATATAAAGTATAAGAAAGAAAACAGAGAACATCAAACTGACCACTTGCAAAAAAAGGCCGATTTAGCAAATTACTGGCTGAGGGTCAAATAAGATTTGCTTTAAGTGGTGAGGCTCTCGAGAGAAAAATCCACTTGGGACTGATATTTAGTTAATTGAAGCGATTGTCGATCGATTCATGCAAACACCATTAATTTTTTCGTTGTGTGTACTTTAAACGTAATCAGTTGGGGTTGGACCAATCTATTATTTCATGGTCGTCTCAACCAGGAAATCGTAATTGGAAATACTTTTTTACTGTTATTTTTAACTGTTTTTTTAAACTGTGGAGACTTTTATTACCAATTGATATTTTTTATTAAAAAAATGTCCCGTTTATAAAAGGCAGAGGCAGATAGTTAGAGTTAATGGCAATTTCGTTAAACATTTAAAAATATAAGTCATCAAAATTAAACAAAATCTGTATGCCATCGAAATGAAAAGAAAAATGAATCATGTTTTTATAAGATTCTCTAATATCTTGAGATTTGTGAACTTCAGTACCTGTTTCAGGATCTGTAGATCAATTTCCGGATTTTTTACAGTGGTCCAATCACTAGATCGGTCATGGTCACGCTTCAATGAAATCAAATTCATTTCTACAGATCGTTCTAATTTTAAAACCTTCTTAAGTAAAAAATTCGCGACGAAAATCATCGACCCTAAACCGATTGCTCGAGAAAATATTACACCGAGTCTTTGCAGCCTATACTATATAAGGTTTCAGGGAAGAGAAAGAGGTGGTATCTATAAGATACTTGATACAGCAGGTTATTCGATAGAGCCTTTTTAATAATTCGTAAGAGATCAGAGCAGCGATTAATCAAAAACATGTGCAGGTTTCATGTTTAATATTGAAGCGGTTGAGATAATATTGTTGCGGAAAGTAAAATACTTCAAGTCTGATGTGAGCAAATAAAATAAATATTCCAATGAACAAGGTACACACAATTAATGAAGAAGAGCTTCAATTATACTCAGAACTGGTTAATTATTAAAGCGATTCAATTCCTTTAATGTCTCTAAAAGCTCTCGAATCAATAGGTATTCTAAGATTTTATATTTTAATATGAATAGAATTCTTTGGAGTCTTCTTGGAATCGCGACTTCTTTTTTATGATAGGATATTATTTAATACGATTTATTATGACGGATCGCGATAATAAATTGAAAAATATCAAAGTACCCCAACTTTCTGACGCCAATCTAAATCCCTAAAATTCCCTTTATCCCCTAAAGAAACCTAATCAAAGCCTATTACTCATATTCCAAGAATTTACTAAAGTATCACACGTTGCTTCTCTGTTTTCTTCATCCTACTGCATCAAGGGAAGAAATGCAAAGTCACTATCATGTCATGGTTTCGCACTCCTGTGCACCGTCCTTCGATGTACACCTTTATCCCATACCTATATATCTTAAACTTATAAATACTCAACACTATAATATTATATATCTATAGATACAAGTAGGGACTATAAGAATGTATATGTTTATGTACATATATGTATACTCCTATAGTGAATATGGTGCGAGCGAACCAAAAGAGTGCACTGATGCACCGAGTAAGATAAGAAGTCGAGTCACGGTCAGCTAGGCATGCTACTGGTTCTCTCGAATTCGTTCCACCGAATCCCTTTTTTTTCATCAACATACACCTACGCTACGTCATCCACACCCCCGATCTCTTTTTGTCCGTCAGGTAACCGACAACGATGCCAAGGAACTGCTGGATACCACATTAAAAGCCTCAAGATCATTTAGACTTTAGAATCTTCAGAGTTTAGATCGAAATTTGATGAGCAATCGTGACTATTTTTCAATTATACCGCGGGAAAAAAGAGGAACTAATCCTTTGAGATATTAATTGTATACATTGTAATTTCTTACGCGCATTTCAATTGAACTGTTAAAAATGAAAGACGCTTTGTTTTCAGACTAATTCATACTTAGGGACTGCCTATAAACTACGACACCAATTTATTTAGGTGTTTCTAAAACAAAGTTCTCTTTGGAATTAAATGTTAAAGATATCATCTATAGAAAATATAGATAATGGGTATTAAATCACAAAATGCACGGAAGATTGATTTTGTAGGTAATAAAGGTACAATATGAACTCCTAACATCCCATTCAACTGCACCGTGACGAATCGTTCAAACCAAACTCTCGAGATTAGGTACCTAGTGAAATAGAAGTTTTACGGCTCAACGATCATTCAAAACGGTTTAGTATCGTTCCAATTATATTTGAATCGTGGTCTTAGAAAGGATGTAGCACGATCATGGTCGAGTTTAGGCCCGAGGCGTGGGCCGTCTCGATGAGGCCCGTGCCCTTGAATATTGAATGATTTTCGAGACACTTTAGATGTTTAAATTCTAATACTAAAGTCCTTCTTAAAAAAAGACGACCAGAAAATCTATCATTTGTGTCATAGTTATCACCAAACACCACTTGTCGAAATAGTCCTCTTTTATGTATTTTTAGATTAGAACCAAAAATTATTAAGCATATTTACTACAGCGTTTAATGTATTTCAGATGAACGTATTCATATAAGAATTAATACTTGAATATAAAGACAAAAGAAAAAAAAATACTTACCGCCAAAAATGAGGAACGTAACCATTCGGACAGAGATCTCGGCATTGACTGCATGGTGCTCCTTGAGAAACGATGTTAGATCCATTGGAGATAACAATTTGTGTCGAGGACAGCATTCTAAACAAAAAAAAATTAAGATATAATATGAAGATATAAATAAGAATTATACTAGCTTTTTAGACATAGAATCTAAGTATGTGAAATATTAAATATCTACAGGTAAGCTTTCAATATATCTTTACTTAATATTCATAAAGCATGCGCGAATAATAATATAATCACTGCATCTCAAATTAACGTCAATATATCTTCCTAAGGCCTAAAGCACTAAGATATTAATGGAGCTTTTTTTAGCTATTCAACCAAATTACGAAAAAAATGTTCGTTTTTTACGAAGTGCAAGGAAAAAAGTCACTTGGGAAATAATTAATTAAGGACCTTTACTAATATGGGGAAACGAGCGGTTACGACCGACTCGAATTAATAACTCCCGACCGCGTAATTAACGGTTGCCCGATGTCGCAGCACCTTCGATCGTCTTCGATTAGCAGACTCTGCAATTATTTCGCTTCCTTCCTCGCTATTTTTTGCTTTAACGAAAACACTGGACAAGTCGATTATGGTCTTATCCTGCACCGCGACTGACGTGAATTAATTCTTTCCTTCACAATTAAACACATGTGTGAATGCTTAAGCGTACAGACTTAAGGAAACTAAATAATTTTGAGTTAGAACCCTTTAAAAATAGAGAATGAATTGTGATAAATGTAAAACAGTTTACGATCGTTACTCCTTTAATCATAATTTATCATAGAATTCTTTTTGTAAATAATAAATTAATTATTAATGGTACCAATTAACTTTGTTTCCAAAAACTGTGCAGCATTTGCCAATTCGTTAATGAGCCTTTTAACATACCTAAGCTAATTAAAAATTCAGCAGTGCTTGCAGAGGGCAAGTTTGTCGAAGAAAATGAGGCTATTTTTTAGGGAGTTTGGTGGTTAAGTTTGCGAAAGAGGATAAATATCAAGGTTTTACGATAAAGGTTGGATGAGACGAGTACACGTTGTGCCAAGTTTTGCATTCTTATGCATCGTAAAGCTGTGTTCACTCTGTTCCTTGGGTCTTCTACCACGAACTCGAGTTTCTAGTCGGAAGAGAAGTTCGCGACCTGCGAAGGGCACCAATAATATCTTTCAGGGCACTTATTAAGGTTTGCGCAGTAAGATTAACGAGCGGTAATGGCCGTGGCACCCATACGCTGCATCCACTCGAGCAGGCGTGTAGGAGTGCATTTTAGATCAGGGAAGAGGGCATTTTTACGCAACAGAAACCACATTCTTATTTCTCAGACTTTAATTAGATGTTTGCTCCAAGTTGAACCCCCGAGTCCTAATTCCCAAGTTCAGCCAATCTCCTGAACCTTTATAGTTTTAAGACAGCTACAGGGGTACGGAAACGATAGATGATAGGCAAATTGATGGTTCTAAATTTCACAAGAGTAGAGATTAAATAGCAGTGTTTTAAATCTGGAAATTGGAAAGTATTTGAATCC
>JAUEJJ010000045.1:3955952-3989955 GCA_032164275.1 Synergus coniferae | reverse complement strand
TTGAATTTAAAAGTAGTTTAGGTACAGAAATTCATCT
Organism: Synergus coniferae; assembly: GCA_032164275.1. Classification (NCBI taxonomy): domain Eukaryota; kingdom Metazoa; phylum Arthropoda; class Insecta; order Hymenoptera; family Cynipidae; genus Synergus; species Synergus coniferae. The sequence goes on along the minus strand of JAUEJJ010000045.1, from coordinate 3,989,918 downwards.
TCTAGATTTATTTTTGCATGTTGTCAGCAACAAATAGCACAAAGCTAAATCTAGACACTAAATGCAAGCCGTACATCTGAGTGTGATATATGAGTACACTGGAAGACTGCATTCTGAAACGGCAGCGGTATGATATCGAGGAAAAGAGAAGTAGGATGGAGGCGCGGCTGTAACGAAATCATGTTTTTCAGCGACAACACATAATTCTCAAGATACATTTACAATCATTAAATCCCGGACGGTACAGGTAGGGAGTTGCCTCTCTGCGATTTCTTTTCCACGACCCATTTTACCACTCCTGAGTCGGCATTTACCTCCGCTTAATGTTTTACGCGACGCCGTGCTTCCTACAAGAAAACCCCACAAGTTGAACGACATTTCGTATTAATGTCTTCTGAAGAAACATTTTCTTGAAAAGGATGAAACAAATTGAGATTGCTTGATTTCAATTGTCAACTGCTGTAACACATCAGCCTGAGGCTACATATTTCTACTCATGCTCTGTAGTTTCTAAAAAAGTGCGTGTCTTTTTCATAATATTTCTGTGTGCACATTATAATATCTGAGTTACGATTTGGGTTTATAAAGAAGATCTTGCTTCGCCAAAATCCGAGTCTGAATACCGCAGTAAAGACAAAACGTCCTCCCTGCGGTTCTTAATGACGATACTGAGAATCGCAACTCTCTGCACCTCATACTCTCAGGTAATTCGCAAAATGGTCGATTAACATTCCCAGAAAGGAGTATGGTTGATTCCTGGCTGGATAGTGTCTTAGAAACTGACGGAACTTCATAGAAATGAAGATATAATGAAAATTATGGGTTTGTGACTTCAGTTCATCAAGAACTGGATTACTACTGGAAAACGGAAGCTAAAGGATAACAATTTTTTGAAAAATGCTTTTTCTATGAAATTGAATTTGCAGAGATTAATGTTCAATTCCTAGTTGTTCTCCGACTTGGAATTTATTGATATACTAAATTCTGTAACTGGTAGACAATTCTAAAAGGAGACACGAGAGAGGAAGGAGACTGAAAGTCGATTATGTAAAACCCTTATCGAAACCTAAAATAGATATAAAAATAAGACATCTACTATATGACCACGTTTCGAGGATTGAGAAGCTGAGAAAGATCCTCTAGTCCACAATTCGTGAGATCACAGCCAGATAACTGGTTACGACCATTCTCGTAACAGCGGCGGCATCTTTCAACCATTTCAAGTCACGTACAATGAATTCAGGAATCTTCTTACTATATACGTGAGATTTGAAAAACGACGAAAAGCTAGCTTCGTGGCATAATAAAAGTGACATCAAAGATTCTTATCAAATTTTATTTGACGTAATCATGATTTGTCTCTCTAGGTAATCATGTTCATATTGGCATCAACATGTTTCTCCTTAATTTAGGCTTTACATATTTATCACTCTATAGATTTAGTATCGCGATACACACCTGAATGAAAATATTTCAAGATACGATAACTTTAAATGTTAAATACTTTTGTTTCAATACTTCCATTGATATTAGGATCTACATATAAATACCGATTTCCTCTTTCCGAGCATTTTGCCCCGCTCGTTCTCACTCTCTCGCCTGCACGCATCAACGCGCGTACTTTCCAACGAAATTACTGTAATGAAGATAATCCGCGATACCTTTTGTACGTTCGTGAGCCGCAATCGCAGGGTCGAGTGAGTCGAAAGGTCGAGCCTCTCACGAGGAAGAGAAATCCATCGCGGATTCTGGCTTGCGGGTATGCGAATTGGTCCAGTCATTGAAAGTAATGCGGAATGTAATGCAGATGGTGCTTTGAAGCAAGAGGAAGCGAATAAGCGATAATCGCGATAATGACGAAATGATGAAATTGAATAATGGTAACGCGCTTTTATTATTGCACTAGAGGTTCCACAAAGCAGAATGATAGAAGAAGTCTCAAATCAGATAAATCTGAACTTGACGAAGCAAAACTAAATTACACAAGCAGAGAAATAGAAAAGTAGAAACTTGGAGAATTGGAGAAATAGAAAACAAGCAAAAAATAGAAGTAATTGCGAAAATGTACTGAAAGGAAGAAAGAAACATAGGATGTGTCTGATCGAGTTATTACCTTCAAACTCCAAAAGTATTTTGATGCATCAACCTGCTTGCTATTATTAGTAAGAAGAATCAATTACTGAGAGTCTGATTCGAGGAGAAGGTGCTTACTGTTTACATCTGTTCCACTATAACATTTTATTGTTGCAATTCTAACATTCCCTGTGTGAGTGCCTGACATTCAATTCGTGATTGCGCAAGATTTGCCGGAAATTCTTCAGATACCCTTCCAAGAATCCTGTGAAAACTAACTGAAATTTATTTTAACTGATAGGAGCTCAATGAGAAATGCCATTCAAAGTACCACTTCTTCGTTGCTCTCAATACCGTTTCTTAATCAGATTCAATTAGTGGCTTATTTAATCTCCTTTAAGCGACTTTCTTTTCCCTCTAATAGCCGCATTTTTTTTCACATTTTTAGACTGTATTGATAACACTCTCAACACAAATATGAACATATCAAAAATAGATTATAAAAAAGAAAAGTAAATCCTGTAACCTATTCACGCACCATACCACTTTTCCTGACCTACAATAAACGCAAAACAACTCGATCCCACTAACCACAAATTAAACCTTCCTTCTTCAACTACACTCTTAAAATTTTATGTTGCAATTTCCCTGCAAATGTAATGGAAGTAATTTTCATATACACGAAGTAAATGTACATTTATTGCAGTATTTGCATAAATTGTATTCAATTACACAGTTCTTTACTTTACTTTTATTTTAGTTTCAAATGTTTACTTTACACTTTCTAGCACAAGAAGGATTTCAAAACGTTTAAAATAGGATTCAACGACGTTTTAACAGGCTATTAATTTAATATTATGCAAATATTACAGAAAAATAGTTCGAAAAAGCTTTTAAATCTTTAAAAATTCAATTCAATAGATCATGTGAGGCACTACTATTTGAAATCTAAAATATCATCTTCCCAGCCTCCAACAGAAATTTGTAACATTGTAAGAATTAATGTCCAATATACATATACATTGGATACAACTCCCATTGGATCCAAAAATTACTAAAAACATCTTCTAGTCTATCATCAAGCCATGAATCTCTTCTTCCGAAATGAAACATCGCATGCTTGTGCCGGTTGAACGTATGGACTTTACCTGTTGCCTCCTTTGTGCATGCAACTCTTATCCCCCCAGGAGACTTTCACTGCACCGTACTCTCAACTCCGAGAAGTCGATCCCGGCATGCGGGTCCAGCTTCCTCCGAATCTTACTCCAGAAGAAGATCCCCGATCTCCACAAATGACTCCAGAACTATTCACAAATATTCCCAACTATTCCAATGCACAGTCCACACCGGAACTTTAAACCGCACTTGACACGCGCGCACCTGATCTTCGTCGATTCACCTCACAAAACTCGGTTTGTACACTAAACAAGAAGTCGAAAAGCCTCATTCGAGCGGTAATAATCGATTCCGCTGCACTTCTCAACTCGATCCACAAACTTAAACTTGTAATTGCTTCGTTAACTCAGCATTTCACAACAAGGACCTCGACAAGGATGACGCGTCCATCGTAATTTCGCGGCGCGAAAGGACCGGCAGGGAGGCTGGATCAAAGGACATTGGTCCCGTTTTGGTACCATTATTCCCTAACTTTTAGGGACAGTTTGAAACAACTTTTTGATGAAACTTACAGGCAAAATTTTAGGGAATAATGTTCCGATCTTTGAATGCTTTACACTGATGACTTGGTGCATCAGGACGCATCTTCCAGGGTGCACCTGCGCCACCTGAGCCTGGCTCGCGCTACTTTGTAACACATTCTCGAGAAACCGCGGTGCACCGATTCCAGCGTCTCGTCGAGGCGATCGCTAAAGGCCAACCTCGAGCACTTCCACGGTCGCGAAGCAACGGAGAAGGAGTGAATCGGTAAGGTAGGGGGAGGGGAAAGAGAGTAAGGAGAGACCGGAGGCTGTCGCTCCCCTAAGCGTGTGTGAGAATGAGAGGCCAAGTGAGAGAGCATGGGGAACGAATATTCTTAGTTGGAGAACACCAGTCTAAGGTTCTTCCTCCTTCCAGACTTCTTCCACCTTCGAGACTTCTTCCACCTTCTTATTCTACTGTAGCAAGTACCATAATCTTGAATCCCCACATTACATCTTTTCGCAGGTACTGAGAATTTAACGAAAATGAAGAACGTTTATACTCTCATCCTGTCTTGTTTGGTATATACACTCGAAAAAAAGTTCTGATTAAATTTATTGCACGCGTCTGCTTAAAAAATTTCTGACTGTTAACCACAAATTCTACTTAATAAAACTAGAAAATTCTGGTTAATTAATTCTGGTAATTTTCTTCCTGTTAAAACTTTTCTGGTTATTATTTCTGGTTTAGTTTGTCAATTTCGGTTAAGAGTCCTACAGTTCTTGATTCGAGTCAATTAGATGGATTCAGGTTCCAAAAAGTTACTGATGGGAATGTGGGTCACTCGTATTTCAGTGATGGACACTGGACTCGACAGGTCTTGAAACTTTCAGTCAAAGATGGAGAATTTAAATTCCTGTGTTAAGGAGTAATTGAGATTTTGGTCCCCAAATTGGCTTTTAACCCAGAGTAATTGATTTATTATGCAACCAGTACAATATGTAACTTTGATTCAGAATAAACGATTTCCAATCTTGGAAGCTGCAACTCCAACCTCATTTTATCAAAATTTGTCAAAATTCAATTCTTACGTCATTTTTAAAACTATTCACTAGGAAACGATAGTAAACCTATTTTAAATAAAACTAATAATACCCAATTTAAAAATATCGTATTGACTTCCTTTCAGCTAAAAACTAACCCTCTACATAAAATACACCAAACGAAATCTCATAAACCCATCGAAGCGTTGAATCGCATATTTCTTTGAGGTTTTTCCGCGTGTCGGATTTTCTGTAATCTTCGTGCATGGCAATTCACGCGTGACTCGGAAGCATTTTTTCAAAAAGGAATAGAATTGCGAATCTTGCGGTTTTCGGAAATTGATCGACCGCAGAAATCAAGCTAATGTTCGAGTAGTGTTCGCCACCGTCCACGGGGCCTGAATCTCACTCACTCCGGAGTGGCTCCCGAGATGAGAGAGGGTCTTTTTCCCTCTCTTAAAACTTTTTCCAGCTAACACTCCCCACCACTTGAACCTGTCGTAGGGCCCACGGCCCAGACTCTCCCTCTTCCTCTTTCCAGCCTTTATCGCAATCCCCTCTCCACATTCTCCTGCCATCATGCCCCGATCCACGATCATCTTACGATCAGGCTCCGCGTTCTCTCGATCCCTACCTCTTACAACGAATCCATCTCGATCGCTCAACCAATCACAAAAATTCCCTCCTTTTCTATTTTTTTTTTTTTTCTTTTCCAACGTCCGTCACGATGATCGATCGCGAGCCCTATGATTCTATCCAGTCTTTTAAACAAAAAGGGAAAGAAAATTCCAAGATCTGAAGAAATGGACCAGGTGTTTGTAGGGTTTGTATTACGATCGTGGCCTGTTTGATGACTCAACAAAATGATTTAGCTGATCTAGATCGCATACTGGTTTGTCTGGTATTGGATAATCCAAAAAGGGATTTCTCAGAAATCCGAGATGTTTACATGACTCATTTCTAATTATTGGAATGCTATTGATTTTGTTAACTTTCTACCGATTTCGTAAATAGTAAATTCTTTTTTGTCATTATTATTTAAGTTTCAATAAGTTTGAATTTCTTTAATTAGATGGCCTCTACATTAATGTTGATATCCATTAAATTTTTATATTTTCAATGTTTTATTTCTCAGTTTTTATTCCTGAGGTTTATGTATTCTTTGGAATGTGGCAAAAAGGAATACTTTAACAATAAAATTCGTTTCCTCGTAAAGAACTTGTCACAACATTAGTCCAGTGAATTATCTGCTCTTCTTGCCAAGTGTCGTGACCATATCCGATTATTGGGCCTTTGACTAAAAACTGGAAGCAACTTCCATAACCAAAAGAAATATTGCACGCCTTTGGAAGTTTAGTGTACAATCGATCGAAACCGGTTTGAGGATTTTGTAAAACAGTTCTCTTGTTCTTGAATAATGTCCCGTTAAATTGTATACCAAATATTTTACTACCTTGTAATTTGTAAACAAACTTTAAAAAACACCTGCATACAAAAAGCACAATAGTACATCAAGAGAAAAATCTTTTATCCAACAAATGAATTTTTATTGTTACTTTAACAGAATTTTCACTAAAAATGTATTAAAAGTCTCTCAAGTCCCGTTTTGTTGTTTTATTCACGTAATCGCGATCAGTTTTGTACCGTTTTTGCGACATAATCTTTACCCACGATCGCGAATGAAGCGGAAATAACGTTTGTCATAGATGGGACAAAATTTATTCTTGACTCTTAAGTAAAGCGGATACTACTTTATTTAGACATCAACCTAACGCTGGGATACAAGTACAAACTTGTATAATACGTTTATACAGCTAGCTTATTTTCCAGCTCGTTGAATCCTACATGCCGATATCACAAACTAAATTGCAAAGAAAGACTTTACCCTTTATAATCCTAGATCCTATAAAATTACACTCTTTCATGGTAAACTCCTTCTATTGTTAAAAAATTGAACAATTGCCTCCAAATGAAACAGCATTAAGTGAAAATTGCTACTTTGATTCTAATACTATAATTGATAACTATCAGTGAAACATGATCTACCAATCATCGCACGATTCTCTCAAAGCTATCTTCAATCTTTTAGAAAATAATCAAAGCAATTCTTGCACTGTCTTACCACTTTCTGACTCTTTCTACTAAATTGGGAAAGTGGTAACGTAACTGCGAATTTTTTCCAACATAAGTGACGAAGTAGAAAAAGTCATTATGAGTGGGACAGCAACGAGGACGCTGAAATGTTTTGTGCAGGTCGAGGTGCAGGTTTTAAATTTTAAAAGATTCGAATTGAAGTTCTCAATTTTTGACTCTGAATCATGTAAATATGATTTAATCATCAGCTGAAGTCAGCCTTTTGATAGATTTGTGCGGTAGACTAGGCACGTAACACATTTGCAGACGTTTATTGAAGCACCCATAGAAAACAGTTTCTTCGAATCAAAGAAATTGTAGTATTGATATACGGTCAAAGAAACATTTCTTTAAATTAAAATAATTCAAAATAATTTTGTTTGAATCAAATAAACTTTGTTTGAATGAAGCAAAATTATATTAAAAGAAAGAGAATTTTCTTGTTCATAAAGAAATTTTTACTCTGAATTATTAAAATAAAAGTTTTGATTTAAATCAAGTTTTTTTCTGAGTGAGGTCAATGCTTTCTTAATTCTACTTCTAAAACCGGATGTCTTGACAGCTGTGAAAAAATTTACCTCTCTATCCCAATACCATTAATTTAGAATTTTTAAATTACACCTAATTTGCTTAATTATATAAGTAAACTGATTTATTCTCTGAATTTGTATTGAATCACAAACTCTATTAGTAACGAGTGTAGTTTATAATTTATACACATATATATCTATGTCATCGCTCAATAAATAATTTTATAACCTTTTTTGAGAGTAAGTGATAATTAAATTTACTCCTCCAAGTAGAAAATACATAAAAACATCTCCTTGTGAATTGTGTAAGATCCTAAACAATAAACTGACGCAATGAATGGACATAACTGGAAATGAAAAATGCAAAAAATTGAAACGCGAATCCAGTTCCAGTTTTACGGAGGCGATTTAAGATTTGGAACGTGTCCAACAACTTGTTTCGCTTGTATCTTGCAAACAAACATCATGCTCAGTATGGCGTTGAATACCAAAGATTCATAAGCTTCAATGTGCAAGACTGTAAGTACGATTAAGATAATCGCCGAGTACTTCCAGAGGTAACAGCAGAAACTATCAAAATTGCTTTAACTTTACTGAATTGTCACCAAAATTAATAAATTATTTCAGAAATATTAATTATTTATACATTACTACAAATAAAACCGTTAAACGATTCGTTTTATTTATATCACTTCTTCCTTCTCTCTTAAAAGATTTTTAAAATTACATAGTTGCCAGTATTTATATGTATAATATAAAATTAATTACTGATAATTACGTTAATATAATTGTAATTTAAGATTATAATTAATATCAATATTATATTATAATATTAATATCAATATGTAATTCAATTTTCATTCGAGGAAGTCAGGTGTTAAATTTTGTTTAGGAAAAATATATGGATGAGTTCTTGAAAATGCAAAGTCATTAGACTTTACAGTGACAAAGGAAATATGAGGCGGCAGAGTCTCACAGAAAATAAAATTTTGAATAAATCACGTGAGAAAAACTAATACTTCATCAACTCATACTTTAATTCTAAGAGTGCAGTTTTTATAATTGATTACGATTCAAATTTGAATTATTTTATGATTAATCTACCTTTTCATCTCAACTTTCTGTACAGAATGTAGAATTTTTTTATTTAGATTAAATATTATTTTATTTAATATTATATTCATCAATAATTCGTCTTATACATATTTATATAAATATTCTAAACCATTGGTAAAAATTTATCAAAATGATTATTAAGATCAATAATCTAATATTGTATTTCAATAAATATTCTTCAAGTAATATTACGATTTATATAATTATTCAGATTCTTCTTTAATAAAAAATAGAAAAAGTGGATCATCGGTTTTTGGGGTTTTTGGGATCTTAAAAATTAGGTTAGAATGGCAACACTTAGCCCTAATTTCGAAAAGCACAAAAACCGTTAAAAATTATTTTCCACTAACCTGAAAACATTTTAGTTTCGATCCCCTCCAACTGATGCTCAGCCGAAGACATAATTTATCACTTATCCACGCGCACTTTTAATCTAGAATAACTGTCGTCGATTATTCGAATTTTATAAGCGTTTACGTAATTACACGATTATCTTTAATAATAATAAAACCGGCACTTTTTTACACACACGCGCTCGTCTATTCTTGACCGTTTGCAAGTTTACGTTCACTTCCTTTACAACTAATAATTATCTACATTTACATCTACACCACTTTGGTCTCGATCACATTTTAACACGTTTTCAAATGCACGTGCACTCTGGCTACCTATTTCGTTCACAATTTCGCACACTTTGAAAACAACTCAGAGAACCAACCGCAGAAGTAAATATTAGTAAACATTAGTTTCCGCAAATACATTCGAACTGAGATACATATTCAAACTCTTTGATAATGACTTCGTGCAACTTCGTAGAGATCGGCTCTCTTCGTCTAGTCGCAGGTCTGCCAACTTGAAAATAAAAAATCGTTCGATTTCTATACCACGTATTTTTGTCGGGAAGTCTTTGTGAAAAATAATGAATTTTCGCAATAATTCTTTGAATTGGAAATAGTTTTTAATTGCATTTATGTTCATAAATGTTTTTTTAGTTAAATTAAATAAAATTATAGTCAAAAAAGGTGAGTGCAAAACACCCGTCTTTGAAATGTGATTTTTGTAGTGATAATATAGTATAATATATAATTATAAGTACTTTATTTAATTAACCTATATTGAGTATATATGCTTTTATCTTCATTGACAATGATATTAAATAGTGCTTTTTCCTTAAATAGGTCATATGTTTGAGGTTAGAATTGTCTTTTTTAAAGTATTAATTTTTTTTCCATTGTTGCAATGACATTTATTTTTAATACAATAATCATAATCTTTACCTGAAAGAACTGCAGTTTATTAATCATAAATACTATTATCGACCAATTATTATTTTTCATCAGGCTTAGATTTTAGGTAACAAAACCTATATAATGTAGGACACATTTCTTTTTAATTTCTGTCTGAAGAACATATGTAGCATCACGTACTTTTTAATTAAATTAAATTGTAATCGTTAAAAATTGAAGGTTTATCCATTAAAAGAACAATTTTTTTGAAATTTAAAATCTATAAAAAATAATCGCTGGACATTTAGTATAAGGCCTAAAATGGAGAATTTTTTAAATCAATGTTGAAGGATAATATTATTTGTTAGAATTCAAGCAGACATTACTTATAAGTGATACAAATCTTTCTTTAAAATTAAGTTATTATTCTTAGGTTGGCAGAGCTGACTACTATACAAAAACCATGCAAACATGGCCGCGGCATATTACGAAAGAGCAGACGACTTTTCGGGTAGCTCGGGGAATCTTGTGCGTGCAGGAGTCGAGGCTTTTAAAACCTCGTTCCTTTCGTTTTAGTAGTGGGCTCACGATGGTCTACAACATCAAATGGATTATACCCAAACTCCGTAATCCAACAAGACTGTGGAATATCGCGAGCACCATCACTTTTGCCGCTGTAGGAATTTTTTCTAAAATCATCATAGGTAAGCAATTTCCGGCAAATTCCTATTTTTAATTTAAATCAAAAGCCAAATATTTTTTCGATTCCACTTCTCACAATTTGAATCCCCTATCGCTCAAGAATGGTTCAACAAAACCACCATTTACAACAAACACATCATTCAGAAGGCCTTGGATTGTCGACCCAGGAATGTGCCTCTTCTGACAGTTTCAAATCATCACAGTTGTTTCGATGACCCAGGAATATGGGGTGAGTTTATTACTTTGTCATTTTCTATTTTATATTACTTTCTGAGAAAAATCGCTACTGTCTGTCGTAGTTTTTGTCTTCTTTTTCCGTCTGATCGTTCAATGTTTCGTTCTTGATTATTAATGGAAGTTGCTTCAGTCTTTGTTTTTTTTTTTAAAGGATGTAGTACACGTTTCCCTAATTCTTGTTTTATTATTTTTATAATGCCTACAAGTTTGCTAATTTTATAAATTATTTGATTATTTGAGATATTTTTAATTTATATGGTAAGTTTATCATAAAACTTGAACTAGATTTTACTTTCAATGTTGATCTTGAATATTGAATTACAACATAAAGTAATATGATTATTTTTAAATGTAAATTATAAAGTGGTTTAAAAAATTTTTTATGCGAATTAAATAGTTTAGTTTTACATAATTCAATTCATATCTTATCTTTAAAGACTAGCTTATAAAAACCACATTTTTTCTATATATGCTTGTCGTAAACCAGCTTCAATTTTTCTGCAAGAATGAGACTAGTCACCTCAAGTTACACTACCTCAACAGTCTAGCCTAACGCGAATGACGATATTAAATTTGAATGAATTTGCGTTAAAAAATACTCTGTAATTAATACTTTGAAATCAGCTTAAAAAAAAATGACCACATTATTCTGAAGTCTAAGCAGTAAATTACGTTTGAATATAAACTTGAAACTTCTTTTCGTGTACTTAAAAAAAAAACCAATTTGTACTAAATTTTTAATTTACTAGAAAATGAAAAAATATACTCGACTAAATTTAGGGTTATTTTTAATTAAAATGAGTTTACCTTTCCTTTAATTCTTGGATAATTTTTGTTATCAAGAACTTCTTAATACCGATGGGTAAATAGCAAGATAAAACAGCTTAAAAAATTGGCTAACTCACGTATCAATTACTATTTACGTATTCCATTTGTTAACTGATTCAAGAATTTTAATGCATGCTTGTCGCATGAATTTTAGTTTGATCTGAAATTAAATCATTTTCAAGTTCAAGGTTCATTTTTAATTTATGGTAGTTCTGTAAGAGACTTGAAAATTTTGATTTATTTTTAAAAACATCCAGATATTTTAATTTAGAAGATTTGTTCTTATCTTGCAAAACATTAAATCTAATTCTGATTTTAAAGGAATTTTTCTTTTAATATTGAAGACAAGGCAACTCCCTTAAAGTACTAAATATTTGTTCTTTATAGTTGGTTTGTCGATGTAACCATAATCGATCGCTCGCTGGAGGTTTTCCTCGACTCGCGTTTTCCTTTTTTTTTCACAGACAAATAAAATCTTTTCTTTCTCAGACAATCTTCGCTAAGCGATCGAACGAAAGAATTTAAGAAAGAAAATGTCTGAACCCATTTAGCGACTCTGGACCTGAGGCATCTGCTGAATCGCCAGAAAATAAGATGGTCCCTAGCAGCACAAGACATTTGTTTCACAAACGTATGGCACTCTTACTTCTTTATGCTTGGGAAATGCATACCAGTCATCAGAGGCGATGGTGTTTTTCAAGAGGCTGTGGACTTCTGTATTGAAAAGCTCGCCTCTGGAGAGTGGGTTCACATCTTTCCCGAGGGCAAAGTGAACATGGTCAAGGAAAACATTAGGTTCGCCTTTTTCGACATGTTACATTCCAGTGATTTTAGTCTAAGCAGAAAGTAATTATTAGTGAAGATACTTATACTAAGTAATTAAGCATCCTTTCTTGGCTTAAGATATACTCAAGCGATGAATATTCCCGTTTTAAAAGTCACTTTCATGCTTTTAAGTGTGCCATAGCCAAGAAATACAACTCGATGTCAAACCAAGATCAAAATAGTTGCAATCAACAGGTTTAAATGGGGCATAGGAAGGTTAATACTCGAATCGCCTGTGACTCCACTTGTTATTCCTGTCTACCACCTTGGCATGGATGATATTCTACCCAATGATCCACCCTACATGCTCAAGGCGGGCAAAAAAGTCACTATGTATTATGGAGAACCAATAGACTTTAGTGATATATTAGCTGACCTCAGAGCAGCCGAAGTCAGTGATACCGAAGCCAGAAAAGTCGTCACCGATCGTATTCAAGATGAACTTGCTAGGTACGTTCATCTTCTCGAAACTTTAAATTAAAATTTTTTAATCCTTTTAAAACCCGTCTTTAAATGAACATTGAACTGCGTAAAAGACGTAGACAATATCAAAGTTGCAAGCAACAATAGACAATCAGTAGAAACTTAATTTCAAATTCGAATAAATCTGATTTTAATAATATATCTTTATATAATGATATCGTGCGTTTATTTGTTAAAAATAAACTTCGTTGCTATTGAAACTGGAATAGATTGCCAACCATCGGCACAATGCCAATCACTGGGTGTCCTACTCATCTAAGGAAAAGCCAAAAAGTACTTTGTTTTATGATTAATTGAAAAGATTACAGCTCTTAATTTCAACTCCTAATAAAAACCTATTCTGTAAAATTTCTAAAAATAGTAATGCTATTAATTAATAATAGCTCATGAAAATGTTTTCAAAGTTTACTTTGTAAGAATTGTCACATTTTTATTTAAAATCTAACAAGAACCTAATAAAGAATAGACCTAAGAAACTCTGAAAAATGATCTCAAAATATATTGTCATCTTCTCCCATAAAGAGATGAAAAATAGAAGGCAACACTATTTGTCTACGAATTTATGGGTATTAACGCATGATATATTCCAAAACGATTCTAATCAATTACGATGACTGCCTTATACGAGTATCACTGTATTCAGAATGCACATTATTCACTTACTTCCGGCTACGATTAAGAACAGAAGTTATTTATAACTTAACTCCAAGCAATCATATCTGTTTCCTAACACAAAAATAATTACTTCTTATTTTCTTACTTCTCATTTTTCACCAAATTTTTCCTTTTCATAATAGAATTCCTTTTTTTAATTGAAAAAAAAAAAAGTTTTTTTTTTACAGATTGCAAAGGGTAACAGAAGAACTTCATATCAAGCATTGATGTTAAAAAAAGACGGCCATTGCCGTAAGATACTAGCCAAAATAAGCACAAAGCACGCAATGAACAGTGGTGTGTAACAAAATGAAGAGAATAGGTCCTTTGAGAGAAGAATGTTTTAGTCAAAGTGATTTTAATTGTATTTTTATACTAAGTGCGCCATTCCAGAATTCCTGCCAAAGTCTTTAGAGTCAGTGTGTAGAGTTTGAAACAGTAAATGGTACGCGATTCGAACACATACGTTAGAATCTAACGCTGTGAAAAATTCCGCGTACCTTACCCAACACTTCACATGTCTTTAAATTCGTAAATGGCGAAGTTGTACATACACTAAAATGAATTTAATGAATTTTTACCAATCGAATTTTCCTACGCAAATCAAGTGGCCATGGCACGAAAGTCACCAAGAAAATATAAGAGAATATAAGAATAGAGCAAATAAAGATTGTGAATCATCGGCATGAATTATTAAATTAATAGCCAAAATATATTATACATATTGTATTCATTGTAAAGTAAGAACGGTTATTAAAATACATTTTCTAATATTGAAAAAATTGAGTGACTGCTTTTTTTATTATTGTGAATCTAGCGAGTATTTTAAATGTGAACTTTTTTTTTATTTTCCTGAAGGAAAATTTTATTTAAATAGTTTGAAAACAATTATCATGTCTGTGACATCATGATAATACTAGTTTTAATGGTGAAGTTCTGGAGTTGACCTCAGCCTAATGGTTGAGATACGACGTTAGACTTAGCTGTTAAGTAACATTGAACGTAATCAAGAGTTGCATAACTCCTCGATGGAAAAGTAAATTTTTTCTAACGGATATATTTGCCTTTGCAAATTAACAGTATATGAATAAATTGTCCATTCTTTGAGCGAGAAAATATTTCAGATTTAAGTTATTTGTATCAAAAAGATTTTTTTTAAACATTCAGATAAGTACCAGAAAAAATATTTGAGGAATTGCAAACATTTTAGGAATTCGACAAAAATTGCAATAAATTAAATTCTACTCAGGCCTCATTTGAAGCTGAGGGTACTTGTGATAAAAGAGACAAGTATCTTGACGGTCTAATATATTCTTATAATATAATATAGTAATCACATAGGTAACATTCTGTTCGTATATGCACAATTCGATAATGGATATACTTGGCTCTCATATAATAATTAAATATTTTCTTATTTCTTTTTCTACCACTCAAGAGGTACGCAGCACATTTATAAGATGGCTGAGCGGCATTTCATTTCTTTATGCCCTGTTTGACAGATGGCAAGACCTATATATGTTACAGAGGCTATGGAAGTTGTGATTTCTTTTTTTCTCATATTATATACACACAAAAGATCTTCCAATCTCTCCAGGCTTCTTCTAATCTGCTCAAAACTCCTTTAACTTTTATTATTTAAAATTCCCTTTCTATCGTCTCCATGCATGAATGACTAACGTCATTACTAACGAGCAGAGATATTTACAACAAATGTCTATGATCTTAATTGAATAACTACTCTTTCAGACTAAGAGGATCCTGTAGGTGTCAGTAGCAAAAAGTGATATGTGTATTTTAAGAATCACCTTGGCAAAAATTTGCTTACCGACTTTCGCTAACGTAATTTTCTAAAAAAACGATGCAAAGCTGAGAAACTTGATTTCTAAAATATCTCGAATTCTATAACTCTTCATTACATAATTAGTACGTTTCTCAACTCCGATTTTAATTTAGACTTATTTCTACTTTATAAGCGATTAATCGGAATATTGCAGTCTTTTTCTAGGAGCACACTCTGGATTCTCGAAAAACAGTGGTGGAGAGTTCTCTCTTTTGCAATTGTAGGAGACTGAACTCTAAATTCTATTACTGGCACATTCGCGCATGGAGGCCATAGAATCGAAGCATGGATAACAATTTAAGAATTTACACATACAAGCAACATACTGAACTATCGCACTCTTATCAGAAAAACGTACACCAAACCAACTCATATTAATCCCAGCTGTTCGAATCAATCAAAGAAACGAAACCCAAGTTTCACTATACAAAAATCGAGCAGTCTTAAAATTTCTCTCATAAAAGAATCTTGAATCTAAACTCGACAATCTCTAAAGTTATTAGAATGATTTAAACAATCATAAAACAGTCACCGTCTTCGACTCAATTGCCTCTAATCAAAGATCAGAATAAAAAATACTTGCAACCTATATCATAATTACAAAACTCTTGAGATATCAGTGAGAGAAATTTTGATGTGTCCTAAATTTGGAATGCGTCTAAGCTAAAAGATTTATTTTATCGTTTAATATCTAGCTAAGGTCAATGGACGCCGTTGGAAACTTTACGAAGTTTATCCTTATCAAACTTACAAATGCTTCCGAGCAGAGCTGTGCGCTCACTTGATGGCGTTGCTATAATGGGAAGAAGTTTTCCAGAATACACGGTAGCTGTTGGCATCGGAGGAGGAACTGGACATCGATCCTTCTTAGATCCGGCGTTGTTTTGCAGTTCTGTCGAACCTTGAATCGAAAAAGATTCACAATAGATCCCTTCATCTATGAAAATTCCTATTCTTAAATTATCAAAAAGATCAAGCATTAAAATACTCGAAAATTCCCCGATTGCTACAGAATTCCAATTTAAGCATTGCGACCAGATATTCTAGATGTTCCTGAATCAGCTCACACTTCCCTAACTTTTCCTGTTCTCAAGGATATACAAATTCTGTAGTAATTCTGAAGTCTTAATTAAATATTAAATCATCTCAGAATTATAATATATCTGTCTTAAATAAAATCTCTAAATAAAAAAAAAATCGCATTCCAAGTCTTAAATTACTATAAAACAATCGAGAGAAAGTACATTTTTTTGAAAGAGTGCTCTCGATTTCCAGAGGTCTCAACTATTTAAAAGTGATGAGTGGAACCTTTAGTTAAATCCAATGACCTACGTGAAATCAACGAACGAAGAGTATGCCATCAACTTTTGTGTCCAGCTTGTCGAAAGAAACAGAATTGGAAATTTTCAAATTTCCATTGAATTATTATATATTACTTTAAAAACAATATAGTATTACACTTATGTGTTTTAAGGACTTACCATGCGATGGAGGTGTCAAGGTTCCAACACTCGTGGCTGTTGAAGTACTCGTTGGACTATCGGATCTCTCAGGACTCTTTCCATTTACCACCTGCTTCGTTTCATTTGTTCCTAACTGAGTAGAGCGTTGTTCTTGAGCTAGCTTTTGTTCCTTTTTCTGTACAATATAATTAATATTAATATGAAAAATACACTTTAAACTTTAAAATGAAAGAGAATTAAAAGCATCTTACTAATTTCTGCTTGCGCTTCTTCATCTCCTCCTCAGAACTCATCATCTCCTGCACCTTGACAAGTCTCTTCTGGTGTCGAGCCACCTTCTGCTCGTCCCTAAGTCGCTGCTCTGCTTTGTTCGAAGCTTCGAGTAAAGCATCTTTGAGGTGGCTACTCAATTTGAAATGTGGTTTTTCTATGGCACCAGCGTTTGCCCGAGCAGTTCTTCTTGCAGTTTCGAAAAATGGGTGCTCCATTAAATGAGGAACTGTCGGCAAATCTTGTTTCAATGCTTCCGGAGATAGAATTACATCTAACAGGTTCTTTAGACTTGAATCACAGTGGGAAAGATCTGAACATGTCGCTTCCAATAAAGGCCTTCCAAATGCCATTTCGTATAAAACGTGCCCAAACGCATAAACATCCACTTGCGTCTGTTAAAAATTTATTAAAAATTAATCAAATATCCATCACTATAATGCCTCCAATAATTGAAGTGAATCCCTACCGTCGCGTGGAGTTTTCGCCTCTGAACCACATAAGGCCGGTAAAACGCGGGAAGTCCTAGAAGTCCGTTTTCAATATCCAACAATTTGGCGCCTGAGGTCGAAAGAAGGACATTTCCAGTGTGTAAATGTCCATAAGGTAATCCCTTTTCATGCAGGAAACACAGAGCTTCCAAGATCTGAAAAACATAGTTAGATACATTTCAGTCCAAAATACTCTGATCAAAAATTAATTAACTGATTAAATAAGTAATAAGAAACAAACCTGATAGGCGTAGGTCGCGATTTCCGAAACAGGCAATGACTTTGTCTGCTTCGGATTTCCATACTTTTTAATAAAAGGTTGTTTAGGCTTTGAATTGCACAAAATATCTCTTAAAGTTCCATCTGCGTGGAAGTTTCGAATAGTCAAGGCTCCGTTTTCTGTTACATGTTGGTGAACAATCCCCTCTATATGTGCGTGTTTTAAAGTTCCTAAACTTTTAAAGACACCCTGCATGTCCTTGTCCTGGAGATGTTTATCAGGTCCGAATTCCACCCAGGCAAGAAGCAATTCCTGCTTAGGATTTTGCCTGTTTTTCACGGTATAATAATGTTTCCTTAACCGCCATCCCATGTCCGGAATGGCTTTTCCGACTTCGTAATTTGCATCACTGCGTAAAGCCAGGGACACTTGTTGAAGAGCAATTTCTGAAAAAATGAAAATGTATTAGAAAATTATTCTAAATTAAAAAATAAAAAGACGAAGGGAGAAAATATAAAAAAATGTCTCGCTGGAAAATTGTGTAAAAGAAAAATAATTATAAAAACTTACCATGCAGGGGCGCCGTATAATTCTCAGGGTCGAGAAATTTTTTCATAGGCAAAGACGACGCTAATATAGGATTCATTAGTACCACGTTTAGATAGTTCTGAAATCAAAATTGAATTAATAATTAAATTGTGAATAATCAAGAAATTCGGTTTTCAATATAGTAATTTTATTAATAATTAAAGATTTTTTTAAAAGATTAGTACCAACCTGTAGAGCAACTTGACGTCGAGCTACGAAATCTGGTTCCATATTACCAATAATCCTCTTTGGGGGCAATGGTAAGTTAAGGCCGGAAGCCCATAAAGCCCCGTTGAGCTGTACAAAGTCATTGTAACGTCTGCAAACTCGCCAGGATCTTTCAGGAAGCGGACCTCGTTGTGTCCTAATTACGTATTCCTGCAAAGTAAATATTTTTTAATCTATTAATATGATAATTTAAAAAACTGGCTTCTGTCTCGTAAAGATAGTTGATAGATTTGCAGCAATTGTCCATTTCTTTATATACTTCCTTTTATAAATAATTTATGTTTAACAATAAGAGAATTAAATGAGGAAACATTACTAAAACGTATTTTACGTTTTCTGTGGCGTATATCGTTTAAAAAAAACTATGTACGTATATACTTAGCACCCTTCAACTGAATATTTCTGAAATTGATTTCAGATCTAATTATTACAACTATGAGAGAGACAATAACTTTTATGTAATTTAGGTCACTGTTAATGTACCAGTGTAAAAACATTACTCAGAAAACAATACAATTACCGATCTTTTGCAATTGAGATTGAGGTAACTAGCTACAAATAGTTCGAAATAAATTGTTTTCTATCTTCAAATTTGATTATTTTTAAATATCTTTTAAAATTCATTTCTCACAAATTCTTAATGCAATAAATTAAACGTACCTACACTCCCTTCTAGTTTTAACTCTTTAATCTTTATTCTCTGCTGATTTTAAATCTGGTTTAGTTTTGTTTAGTCTCAAATATGAAACTGGGTCACGTGCTTTATCATCTACGCTGGGATTAAATTTAAATAAGATTTCTTATAAAAAGATATTTATAGTAATAATTTGATTGTCTAAATTACTCTTTTTGTTTATTCAAAAGATATTACGAAAGAAATCAGAAAAGTATTGATAAATATAGTAAGCAAGGTAAAGACCAAATACTCATTCTTTAAATTACGCTAATATCCCAATTATTCAATAGCGATAGTAATTTATTTACGCGACTCACTATCAGGAATTATTGCTACAGCTTTTTTTCTAAACAAGAATATGAGAAAATCGACTCGAGGAATTACATTCAACCATGACATTTCATGATTACAATACAACGTCGTTGAACCCCGGAAATGAAAAAGAGCGACATACCAAATAATGACAATAAATCCATGCAAGAACGAATTATTATGATTTCATTATTAAGAAAGTGGCTCCAATCGAGTGGTATGTCAAATTATTGTCAACCATTATTAGACATACATAGCTATCTGACAGTTCTCCAAACTCGAAGGGAGTAAACCAAAGTAAACACTCCAGGGTGAGAAAGTCACTTACTGTATGTCCGTCAATTGTCCTGGCATTTTCGATGACACTCGTTAACTTTTCTGTATCATCTAGCAGAACTTTATTCGTATATCTCTTCTCAAACAAAGCCATTGATTAAAAATCCAAATGAGCGCAGGGCCCGTGCGGGGCGAGCTGCGAGTTTTCGTCGCGTAATTTCCGCGTGGCGCCATATATGACGCGCTCAATTTTCATCTCAACATACTATTACTCACTATTATCACTATTATATTACTCTTATATCACACGTAACACTTGCCAAATGCAAGAAAGTTTATTGAAAAGCAAATAACACCGCACTACGGCCAACTACGACTATACGCCTCGAACAGCCATAACTCGTGTTTGTTCGTGTTCCCAAAGTTGGCTCCCTGCGCGCGCAGAGCAAATTGACTACCTGCTGAAGAAATTTACTATTGGTCAACATTTTGGTGCGCGATTCAAAATTGAATTAATTTATTTCAATTTTGAATAGCGCGCCAAAGTACAGCCAATTGCAGAATTTCTTCAGCCGGAAGTCCAAACGCCGAAACGCCGCCATAACTTTATCAACAGACTATCAACTGCTACCAATCTACAAATACCACACTTTTACTTTCGCCCTTTAATTTCAAATTTCAAATTTTATTATTTATTTTTGTATTTTTTTATACAAAGCAAAAAAAAATAATTGCTTTAAAAAGTGAATAACTGTACTCTACAATTGTAGATGAATTTAGAAATCAGTGCTAAAATTTCAAGTTTAAATATTTTGAGAAATTCCCGATATTCTCAAATGTAAATCTTTTAACATAAAAAGTTTATAGAAGGTACATATAAAAAGGAGAAGATATATGAATCCAAAATTAGCATTTATTAAGCACTTTATCGTTTCCTTAAATTATATTTCAGTATTTAAATTTGAAAAGGATTGGTAAGACTGTCTGCCACTACCCTAACCCTTAACAAAAATAAATAATAATCTTCGAATGTTCTTTAAATATTCAATAATCTTCGAATATTCTTTAAAAATGTTCAACATAAATACAAAATCTGTTCGGTAAATTCCTCACTGAGCTAAAATAACATTGCATATAATTAAATAAAAGAGAAAAACTATACCTTAATTTGAATTTATATGCCAAATGGTACAACCAGGTACCTGCACATGAAACTACGTGGTGTTACCAGAGTGTTACCAAAGATATTAGTAGTGTTACGTCAATCGAAAAGAACGTGCATATTTGCCCATGTTTTGTCGTAGCAGCCATTCAAGTGAGTGAAATAAGTCAACAAAAGGGGCCTGCAGTGTGCTTTAATCTCTTTGAACACAAAGATTTTTGATTTTTTAACAAGGAAAATTTGCGTGGAATGGTGGAACCCAAAAAAGGAAAAAAAGGTTTTTTTAAAGTTAAATTCTTCGTCTTAAACGGCTACAATGAAAATCATCGGTGTTAAAATCGAAACTAGCATTCAAGGAGAGTTTTCGTGGTCAATATCCTAGCTGTTAAACGTGACATAAAATTATAACGTTCAGCCTGATTTATTTAATCTCCCGAACCTAAATGGTAACCTTAAATCAGTTCTCGCGAGTCGTGATGAACCAAAACCCGTGAACAAGAGCAAGGTCATTTTCCATGAAGTGTTTTTGTGAGTTCCTTAAAAAGTCGCAAAAATAAGCCACTTGTATACAATATCATTATTCAAGTCTTAAATTGTCAGCGTTAAACAATTGAAAACAAAAAGAAAATTTGACTATTAATTTATAGTGACTATTTTCACATTTTCTTATAGTGGAACTCATCATTGTCAGGTTAGTAAAAAGGAAAAGGCTGCGATCTAATTTTCTTAAAATTACAGCGAGGTTTTATTAAAATTGAGTAAATTTTCTTACTTTTGGGCCGCATTTACGATATTTTAAAAATGTTGTTGATTAGAATCGTTTATTTACTTTGTTTCTTATACTTTCTTACCTTGACCTTTTATAATCTATAGATATCTATAAGGGCTCTAAAAGAACGCTAAAAACTTTAATTTATATAATTTTAAAAGTAATTTTGTGTGCATTTTTTAATTTAGAATTAGTTTCCTTAATGTTCGTTTTCTACTTTACTATTTAAGACTTTAAGTTTCTAACGTTTCTAATTTAAGTAAAAAAAGTCACAGATTTGGTATGTATCGATTTATCCTTTCGGAGCAAGGTTACAAAATTAGTAGTATCAACAGTATTACTCCTTTTCGTGCAAGATTGAATAATTCAACTTTACAATATTGCAATTTCAAATCGCAAACTCAAAATTAAATAATAATTGTCAATTTTAAATACAAAACACTGCAAAAAAAGTATTTATTACCAAAATTACCAAAAATGTATTAATAATTCCAGGGCTTTACTAGGAATTACCGATAAATTCAGAAAATATGGACGAAGTAAGCGAATCTCGAAAAATAAGCCTCGAGGAAATTATTTCCGTAGAAGAAAATTCAGAAAGTAATTCCATTGACGAGGAACAAGTATCGACTCCTAATTTCTCGAAAGTGAATTCTTCAAATTCGCTGAATTCTCCAGTAGATGAAAATGCTACAGAAGCAACAGAAGAAATTGGGGATGATTATGGCTGTGAACACTACAAGCGAAAATCGAAATTTGTGGTAATTTTTACTTTCTTCGTACATTGACTTTATAAAATACAGATTTTTTAATTCAGACTTTGTACTGAAGACTCCTGTTTATTCTTTTAACACGCATGTCAACAGCAATAGCTTTCAATTTATACAAATTTTGTTTACAAAATACACAGTAACTCCCTTCTCTTCATTTTAACCAACTGTGATCCACAAACAGAACTTAAATATTTGTACGACCTCATAGCCACATTGTAACGAATTCATTAAAATTGCATAATTAACATTGCCTGAAAGAGAAGAGGTGAAAATCCGTTAGTCAGATTTCATAATCATGCTAGCAAGCTAACGAATTAGTTACTTCTTCGACTTTTTAGTCTTAAAGATGTTATAATATTTTTAGCATATCTGTGGAAATTCTATTTTTACTTATCTTTCCCTGAATAACAACTTTGTTATGAAGAAACATAACTTCATTGGAGATTCTCAGATAGTACAGAATTTCATAAGATTATAACGTTCAATAAAAAAGACACGTACAAACCACGTGTCTTGCGTCATCAGAAAGTAGTTGATATTTCCAGTAATTGGTTAACTCAAAAAAAAAAATTATAAAATTTAAAAAGTGAATAATGAATAACATAATTTAAAGAGAGATTAAATTTAAATAATAGAAAAAATTTCTTGTAAATGAAAAAAAGAATTTTCTTAATTTTCGAAAAAATGTCTGCTATAGTTGAAAACAATTTTTGGTATTAAATTAAAGTGGACGTAAATGATGAAGTTAATCGATAAAATGCTGTGTTGTGTGAAAGATGCGCGATTAACTATTTGTGGTAGGTCGGGACGGGTGAATACATTTTACAATAATGAAGTTATTATGTACCAATTAATTAAAATAAATTTTCTTAATTATTTTTTAGACACCTTGTTGTAATAAAGTATACACATGCCGATACTGTCATGATGAACAAGAAACTCACACAGTGAAGAGAAAAGAAGTGACTGAGTTAATCTGTGTTTTGTGCGATACTCGTCAACCTGTGCAAGCTACTTGCCAAAAATGTCACTGTCGATTTGGCAAATACACCTGTCTCGAATGCAACCTGTTTGACGATGTGGATAAAAATCAATACCACTGCGATGGATGTGGCATATGTAGGCTCGGTGGTCGAGACAAATTTTTCCATTGTGCCAAGTGCAACATGTGCTTACCTGTGGAACTCCAAAATGGTCACACTGTACGTATGCAATATCGCAAAGTACAAATTTGGAATGGTCATTTACTTCTAAAAGATGTTCCAAATCTCTTTTTTATCTTTCAAATTGAACTTTTTCAGTGTGTGGAGAACGTATCGCACTCTAATTGTCCCGTTTGTCTCGAAGATATTCACACAAGTCGCATTCCTTGCCACATACCCACCTGTGGACACTTGATTCACCGTCCTTGTTTTGAGGACCTACTACATTCCGGACATTATGCTTGTCCAACTTGCCAAACCTCTCTCCTTGACATGACCGACCTGTGGCGGTTTTTAGACAGCGAAGTGACCCTCACACCCATGCCACCAGAATACGAAGACGTAAAAGTCGAAATTCTCTGCAAAGACTGCCACGAGGTAAAATTATTTTTGTTACATCTTTTACTTTTTATTCTTCGAAGATGCTTTCAAAATCTGCAACTTAAAACAGTCTTAAATTTTACAAACATTTTTATTCAGGAATCGACTGTCAAATTTCATGTTGTGGGTCTAAAATGTTTACAATGCGGTAGTTACAACACCTGCAGAATTAAAGAAACTTCTGGCGTTGGTAAGATTTAATCTAAATTAACATTTTTAGCTCCAAATTAATAAATCTAAAAAAGAGAATAATTTGTCACTTACCATAAAATATTTTAGACAATGAACAGCCAGGTGAAGTAGCGAGTGCAAGTCGAGAAGCTGATCAAGAATGACGAGTAACTAGATCGTCAAGTCGACTCAAAACATTTTTACGACGAATCTACATTCCCTGTGTGTGGATTGCAACCTCGCCGTGCCGAAAATCACCTACAAAAAATTGCAGTTTTGTAGCTTGATATTCTCATCCTTTTATTTTTCAGTTAATAAGTGAACTGACAAATAGGAGAATTTATTTTCAAGACTACTTACTCTATGTATGTAACACTCTTTTAAAAAGTCCTACATACGAATTATGAATGAAGGCATTCATTATTGCTTCCTCATAGAGGAATCTTTCTATCGATGAAAATTTTCGATTTTAATTTTTTGAAATTTCTCGACATAATGATATATTTAAAAAATTTCTATGAACAAATTTAATTACGATTCTCTACGAGAAAGTTCAGTGTTCATGAAGTGATCATAACTGAAATACACATAGAATAATGGAAACGCAAACACTTTTCCCAGCATTTTGAAATCTTTCAGCTCTTTAAAATTAATACATTTTCAAGAATGATGCTTTCGAGTTTTGATACTTTCAAAGTTAAATTCTTTACATTGCTTTTTAAAAAATTCAAATGTTCCTAATTTGAATGTTTTTAAGTGGAAACGCATTCAAATTTGAAAACTGCTCACCCCTGCAAGATTTAGGTCGCATTTATTATATCTTTCATCCTCATGAAATCTTGTTACGCTTTGCCATTCATTTCCATTACGTTTGTCATGTTACATAGACTCAAAATGCTTTTTATTAGCATTCACTGATTATCGTATTAAATGGAATTGTTTGATCTGTTGTTAAGTGTATGCTTTTAAACGAGTTCGCCAAATCCACTTGAAAGTCATATTTAGTTTTCAGCGATACTCTCCCTTTGTACTTTAAGACTTATTGTTAGAATTTGACTCGATGCGCATTAAAGACTATAAATCATTGTAGATTGTAGTAGATTAATAAGTAGTTTAAAGTATATTGATATTGAAAATATATTGATATGTAGTTGAAAGTCGTACTTTGCCGGCTTATTATATTAAGCAAATCTGCATTACATTAAACTTGTCGTTTACGAATTCCAGTAGTTTTCAGGACTTGACACCTTAAAACTGGTGTAAAAAAACTATTTATCTTGAACTTTTCAATTAATTTAGAAAGTGAGAGTTGGCCAGAAAAACCGAAAATCCATATTATCCCGAGAATAATCGGTTTTAAGTCCTGGAATACATTTGGAAAAAAAAACATTCCAATTCATTCCGTAAATGCGTATTATTACCGACTGAAATTTAACTGTGCTGTGTTACGTGGTATTTAATAAAAGTGCACTCCGTAATCATGTTTTGTTAAAAAAAATCTACCCTGTCGGTACATTTTTTATTTAGTATTGGTGCTTGAAAGTAGCAACATGACTTTGTGCGATCTTCACCATTTTATTATTACATATTATTTTACTTGTAAATTAAATACCAATTACAAAGGCTCTTTGTACATAACAGCCGCTATAGTGTTTTATATTATAATATAATATTCTATGAAATAAACCGGCTATAATTTTTTTTCTCTTATCTTTCTTTCATAGAAAAACAGCACACGGCGTACGAACCATTTTGATCTCTAAGAATTACTTCTCAGAAAAATGACATATGAAATATATTTTTACAAATCGATTTGTATTAAAAAAAAAAAAAAAACACTCGCTGCAATCACATCTAAATTTCTTCTCTATTGGTTGATAAATTTAAAGTTACTGACTAAAATTGAGAAATTTTGAATGTACACTCATCGTCATATATCACTGATATATTATATCAGTGTCATATATGCCTTAACATTTGTCACTAGGATTTCACATGTAATTCAATTGTTTTCAATGTAAAATCCAAGTGACAAATGTTAAGGCATATATGACGATGACTGTACAGCGAATAGGAAAGTTTAACTTTCTATAGCATTCAAAATCTTTATTAATCCGGTCATTTATTTATATTGTCGAATTACTGATTCAGCAATCGATGAATTCAAATCGAAGTACGATCTAGGCAAACTGTAGCATGTGTGGTCGATGTCTTTAAATGAAATTAGAGAACATTCATGGTAATAAAATGTGCCTGCCATTTGCCGTCTTCCTAGTTATCAGTCAAGAGATTCACGATTCTTCCAAAGTCCTTTTGGGTTTTATCTGAACGGCTCAGACAAAAAAAGGATGAAGATTGAATCGTCAATCTCAAAATAGATTACACATTTCAGGTAGAACAACTTAAAATTTAAGAGAACGCGGGCGCAGTGTTAGGAATCCATGAATGCCGAGAAATTGACGAGCTGCTCTTGTCATTTCCAGTTGATCCCTTGTCTGACCGCAAGCAACTCTTGCCCATTGCACTTCCAATAGTAGCTGGAAAAATATTTTAAAATGAATTTCTTCACAATAATAATTATAAATTACCTTTAAAATGAGCACAAGAACTTAAAAAAATTGTTCATTATTTCGGATGTTATTAATATTTTTGAACGACATTGAAATTCGAAGTTTTTTGTAATAAGTTATGGAAGTGAGATAAAACTTTTCTCTTGGACTGTATATTTAATCTTTTCAGTTCGATGGTTTAAAATCAAAGTTTTAAAAACATATAGCACAATAATTTAAGCACTGAACTTCGGATTTTCCAAATCTTTATAATTATATGTTTATGTGAACCTTATTCATACGAATATGATATTCCGAAATTTGAATGTATATCTTCCCTAATTTGCACAATTCTTGAAACTGCATCCACTCCAAATTAATAAATAAAAGATTGGTTAATAATTTTTCAAACGCGAAAGTTAAATGAAACAACCCATCAAACCAAAAACAAAAATTCCACTCATTTCAACCCACAAAAACCAACATGAAACAAATACAATAATTAAAAGCCCTTTAAGCGAATCCTGAAGCATAAAATCAACCACATTTTCCCTAAACTAAATTTCCCGATGTCGTGTGATTTGTAAAAAGGGTAAAAAGCAGTGATTAGCGGGGTAGACAAAAAACAAAAAGCGAACTCACCTTGGCGCGTATGGACGACGGTGGAGGTTGAGGGCTGAAATTACAGGGGCTGTCGAACGCGTCAAACGATATCGCCCTCTTGGCATTAGACTTCCGGTGAACGGACGCAAAGTCGTAGGAGGTCTGGAAAGGATAGACACACTAGCTACAGCCGGTAGTTTAAGAAACACACGTAGAAATGTGATAGAGACATCAATTGGTTTCTCACTTGGAGAAGGTAAAGATCGACAGTGAAAAAAAAAAGATTTAAAAAATTTACAGTCACAGAACCGCTTAGGTAACTTTCGTATCCCCTCGCGCATCATTTGACTCTAGCGGCGTTGACGTGGATCTTAATACTTCGATTTGTAGGGTGACTAGGCCTCTGTATTTGGTACATACGCGAGTCATCGTGTGAGCCGTTACTCATTATCTTTGGGTTGTTCTTTTCTCAAAGGGCTTTTGAGGGACAGGATGAAGGTACTTTGGTACGCTAGGCCAGGCCTGTTAAGGAAATTCGCTGGGAGTTAGTGCAGGCATGCGACAACCCAACCAAAATTCGAATCAAAAAAAAAAAAAAAAAAAAAGGGGGACAAATAAAATCAAAAATTTAAATAATATAAATACTCATAAATATCCTCAGATAATAACTTTACAAGAAAGAGACAAAAAAACATTTCATTCGTGCTGTGGCTCTGAGAGCTGGGGATCAGCTTTTTTGTCCTTTTCACTTTTTTTCCGACGATAGGATACAACAGTTAATTATTTTCACGTGATATCAATTACTAATTACACTTTGCTCCAAGAGCAAACAATAGATAACAACGAAAACTTTACTCTCAACGTGCTTCGAGATTAATAATAATACAAATTATAAAAATTACAAGGAACAAAACTCGATCGCATAATGTCTAAACGATTCTCTTACAAAAAATAATAATAATAAAAATAAGTATAAAAAACGACAATAAAACGTAGTTAAGAACGAAAATGCCTATGGGGTAGGAATAAATTAAGTACTTATAGGTCAGCGTCCTTGACGCGTCTACAAACTAAAAGCGTCACGATAATATAAAATTAGAATAGAGACAGATAATGGTTTTTCGATCTACGTTCAACCATTAAATAGATTTTTATATCCGCGCAACTCTTCGTCTTTTTGTTACAAATAATTAACAAGAAAGAGAAATAATGTCAAAACATTAGAAGAATAGATGTTGTGTCTAGTGTTAATATAAATAATAGCCTGCGAGATGAAAATGGATTCTCTTAATAAATTAATCAAAAATAAAATAATTACGATAGATTTCTTTGGATAGACAACATATAATGTACATCCGGCACATTAATTTTCTTGACGAAAGGAGCTACGTTGGATGCTTGATTTAGGTAAAAACAAGCGACAAACGTAAACCTCAAGTGCAGTGTTAGAAACAGACAAAAGAAAATGACAGACATAAAAGAGCGTCAGATTATTAAGACACATGAAGGGGAAAAAAGCAGAAAGAAAAAAAGGCCGGCTAGCGTGTCTAAAGGCGATTGGAACGGGAATAGTACCAGGAAAGGGCTGGTTGGCTTAGGGTTTCGCTTTGACTTTGGACATGTTGCTCTACCTTCACGGGACTCGGTCCTGTTGTTAATAAACTGTCGTCCAGTGCCAACGATGCAGGTGAAAACAGCACCGACGTGTCCAAGCTTTTACTCTGAAACATGAATTCAAAAAAATTCATTAGATTTTACATTTGGAAATACACTTTTGTTCTATTCATTAATATTAACTCAATATTCCTAAAATTTAGGAAGCTGGTCTGTATCACTTCTTTTAAATCTTATATTAATAAGAATTATTATAATCTTCAATAACAAAAATCTAAATAATCACCGGCGTATCGAAGGCGAAGCTTAGTTCGGAAGAGTCATGAGAATTGGCCCAAGCTTGACAAAGAGCTTTTCGAGCTCGTTTACCACCTGGTGCACTATTCTCCTTTCCCCGTCGCCTTCCAGTTCCATATCCAGAGTCCTGGAGCATAGTACTAGAACAGGCGAGACTCTCCCGATCAGTTTCCTGCTTGATAATCTCTGTCAGGGCATCTAGTCGACTTGGAGTTGCCGGTAGGTGAGTTGTTGCCCCGCCTCGTCGTTCCAATGCTGCTAGGGCATTCTTGAAAGGTGTCGGCGTCCTGGGTGTCGTCCCATCTAGAATTTCAACTGGATTTAAAATAGAGATTTCATTTTTAATCTAGAGATTCATTTCAATGGCAGGATAGACTTTCCTGGTTGAGTGTATCAACTTACCACCCGTATGTCGACGAAGGCCTGAAGGTTGAGGAGTCGTGAGGGTTTCAGGACTTCCTTTGGGTGTGCTTGCCCTTGGCCAAGAAGGCTCAGGACTAAGACTGTTCAAAAACTGGGATGGACTGAATGGAAGTTGTTTAATAGGGGTCGAAGGCGTTGTACCAAGGTGATGGTGATGTGCCAATAAATAATCGGACTGGTTTCCACTGTCAGGGGTTTCTGTTCTTTCCATCATGTGTAAGGTGCGTTTCCTTCTAAGAATCGGAGGTGGAGTAGTTTTCTCCTTGTCCCCGCACGAGTCGGCAGTTTCCTCCATGTCGGGCATTGGTAAAAGCTGAATTTCTGAAGTTCTGGAACCGCTCGCCTCGTTTGACATTTCCAAATCGAAATATCTATTGATAAAAGAAAAGTTTTAAAATTTGTCGAGGTTTTTAAGTGAACGATGAAGAACCTAGGGAAATTGAAAATACCTGGAAAAAGGGGACATAGTTTCCGATTTTATTTTCGTAGGAGCTTCCCTACGGGGAGGGGATTCGAGTTGCCTTTCGACGTTGCGTTCATTCATCTGGATCATATTTGCATATTGATTGCTGTGACATCGCTGTGTCGTTTGACGTTGTTGCTGCTCCCAAGCTGTCGTCCAATCGAGTTGATCAAGATCACCGCAAACAGCATTTTCAGGTATTGATGAAGAAACTGTTGAGCTGCTCTCTCTGGAATTCTTGCTGCTGAGTTGACAGGAACTGTCTTCTGTTACACTGCGAGATTCCTTCCTTGGATTAGCCTCTGACGCTTTTCTCCTGCCTCGACCTGGATAAGAATAAGATCTTAATTTCTTGTTTCAATTTTGATAGCATTTATTAGTGAAGTCTGTACATAGACATTCATACATGGAAGCATCTGTATTAAAATTAAAATATTTCAAATTCTAAAGAATTCTTTACCTCTAGATCCAGAGAGTCTGCCATCCTCCGCCTCATACTTTCTCCTCATGGTACTGTTCCAGTGATTCTTGATTGCATTATCCGTCCTTCCAGGAAGAAGTTTAGCGATTTTAGCCCATTGATTCCCAACCCTGCGATGAGCTTCGACGATGATCCGGTCTTCTGCCTCTGTCCAAGCGGTTTTCTTAATCCCAGGATTGAGATGATTGTGCCACCTTTCTCGACATTGTTTTCCAATTCGGCCTTTTAAATGTCGAGCTATAAGCGTCCACTTTTTCGGTCCATACCGATCCACTAATTCCACGACCTTCTCGTCCTCCTAAAACATAAAATTAGATTTATACATGAATCTGTCACTTTGTGTTGTGTATTATTAATCAATCTAGCATCTACGTCAATGGAGGGATGGTCAATGGAAAACCAGACTCAATATGAGACCTTGGCGAAAGCCAGGCAGATGCAAGATCTCAAAACTTTAGTGGTGGCTTGGGCCATAAAAAATGCTCGAACCGGTAAACCTTTCTCGGAATCCCAAACCGGCCCTCGGATCAAAGGAGGAACGAATTCCTTCGATACTTTCGCGTGCTGAATTTTATTTCAACCAAAAAGAAAATAGGAAGTAGATTGATATATTTTGCTTGTTATATTTTTATTGAAGTTTCTCTTCTTAATTGGAAACATTAACTTGAGATTAATAAAAGAAACTTGAAATACATAGTAGATTTAAAAATTTTACCATTTAAAAACAATTTATCCCCCTTGCTCTCTAGGTAATATTTCCCACAAATCCGCCAACAGTTCACAAGCCTAACGTATGATACTCTCGAATCCAATAAAAATTGAACGTTGACACCCTAAAAATTTATCAGAAGAGGGGTGATTATTCTGATCCCCTAGGGAAAAAAGTAGAAGAGAAATCGATTGGTCTCCACGCAAACTTTGAATAGAAAATACCGCAAGGGTCAATGTTCGTTCTAATCATACAAAAGAGGCTTTTCAGATATCACGAACTAAGCTATAATCTTCGACCTCTCCTCATTTTTCAGTTACCTGCATATTGAATGCAAAACAATCATTTTTCAAGGTGATGAATTACTTTTTTATAGGTCAAAATTCTCCAATGGAAAGCGTTACTTACAATAAAATAGTACAACTATTAATAAAAAACATTTTCTTTAAATTGAAAGAATCAGATGGGACGGGAAGTTAAAAAGGTAAGTAATGAAATACGAAATTAGAAATTGTTTAAACAAACCTCTTTCGTCCAAGGACCCTTGACCAACTCTGGATTGACGACCTTGGCCCATCTTTGCTGGCACTGAACGTCACTTCGATCAGGAAAATGTGAAGAAATAACATCCCATCGTAAATTCGTGCCCAGTTGATCAGAGTGGCTCACCAACTGCTTTAGGAGATTATCCTGAAAAAGCAGAGAAAAAAATTAGACCTGAAATTTTAAAACACTCATTTAAAGCATTTAAATTCGAAATTAGAGGCTTCAAAATTCCAAGTCATCAACTTTGAAACTGTTTAAATTTCAAAGCATATTCGAATTATAAAACTTTTGAAGCCTACGGTGATACTTCTACTTTCCGGAAAAATTCTACTTCACAAAATAATTTTACTTAAAGCGACCAAGCACAATGCAAAATTTATAGGGCAGAGTTCAAGGTCCAGGGTATTTTGCGTCTTGACGAGACACGTGTGATTATCCTGGGTGAGCTTTCCCATGGGAAACCATACACTAGTTCTATACCTGCCTACCTTCCTAGGATCTAGGTACGCTAGATCATGTTCTATTGCTATCTAACTCGACCAAGGGTATCTAGATTCTGCACTTACCCCTCTATAAAGATCACCCTTGTCGAAATGCTACTTGTGCGCAAGAACCCTTCGTCTCTCTACTTATAAAAGGGACTGACAGTGACCAAAAAAAGGTGTTGTTTGGACAGTGGAATGGGAAATTAGATCACGAGAGATTTAATTCAGGAAGTGAATAAAGATCTTCTTTTAAGAATTCTATATTAATTTAAATCAACTCGGTGATTTGATATATTTACTCGATACAAATTTTCCCTGACATTTTTTAACATGTTGTAACTCTGGACTTCAAGTTTTCGAGACTCTTATCAATTTCGTGGAAAATTTGAAGTTTGAAGAAAGTAAATTTTAAATTCCTAACCGGAACTGAGTGGTCTTCTATTTTTATCTTCTTCAAATTCCTACTTCTGTTTACCGAGAGTAAACTTCGACTTCGTATTTCACTTCTCCATAATTGATAGCCTGATAACTACATTGTTTGACTAAAGTTCAATGAAAAATTATTGGTATTTATTCTTACCTCCTCCTTTGTCCATCGACCTTTGCTTATTTGTTTTCCTTGAGGCTGACTATTCAACGTTACTGACGTTGCATTTTGAGAGTTTGCTGGATAAGGTGATGAATAGTCTCCTTCGGATTCATCGCCACTACTGGAATCGTATCCCGATCGAGATCTGCAATAAAAAAAAATTATACCATTATAAACCATCCTAGAATCTCAAAATCTTTTAACTTCTCAATCAATAAACAAATTTATTTATCTTCCACCTATAGGAAGACGGAAGAGGAAAGAGAATTTGTTTGGGAAAAAATGCCGACAAAAAAGGTCCCAACAAAGTAACCGGAAAAGTAGATAATTTGTCAGGTTCTCATACAGGATATAGAGGATTTTCTTTTTATAGATGACAAAATAAAGAAGGGGAGGCAAAATCTTCACCCTGATTCCTTTTTGAATCAGGTCACAGGATATCACGGGTGGGTAGACATCCTTCCTGTTCGTCGCCTGATCCTCCTGTGGTCTGATCATCTTATATTATTCTTTTTTTATTTTTCTTTTAGTAGTGTGTAATTCTGTAGTGTAATATGTATCTCTACCATCGAATCGGTAGTGAAGAAAAATTGTGAACCTGGGAAGTGACCGCATCCTGCCAAAGGGACATGAGCGTTTTGTCTAAGTCCAGGGCTTAATTAATTTCCTGCCCTCATTTCAAGTCGATCCAACTTTCTGAGTCAAACGAAGCTCCCTAAGTCCCTGGTTCCTGTGCCCCAAACCACATTCACATCGCCGACTTCCTTCCGTTAAGAATTCAGTCTAGTATCTCCTCCCACCATCATCTTTTTATTCTTCTGCACAATTCTACCGGTAAAAGCTGATCATCACACCGTGTCTCCCTTCTTCGCTTATCAGTAACGGATACTTATA
>JAUEJJ010000045.1:3944547-3955852 GCA_032164275.1 Synergus coniferae | reverse complement strand
GTCGGTTGAGATTTAGAAACCGTTCCGTTGAGTTTACATTTAATGTGGCGCCTGCAGAATAAAAAGAATAACGCACTCGATTATTATATGACCTGGTGCGAAACACGTATTACGTTTACCGGAAACAAGCAATAAAACGAAACATTAATTAACCGCTGCTAGAATTCCGTTACTATCATAGTATTTATTTTATGTTTCAATGTTTTTTTTATTTATTTCAAGTTTTCCTTTTTAAGATTAAGGATTATTAAAAAGAGATTTCGAAGACACCACAGAAAAATTATAAAGAGTAGAGGAATCATAACTTTTCAAAAAATCAGATGCAACCCATAATAAATTGTAATCATAAAACCTTGATTGAATTATATCCATCAAAGTCAATAAAAATAGCAGGATTTGTTGGAAGGAAGAAAGAAAAATGATACAGAAATCTTAAAAAAAAAAAAAAAAAAAAAAAAAAAAAACTGAAGATTAAATTTTTTCATAGAAATCGTATTTTTTTACGTTTACATAGATGATCTTGAATGTTTCCATATCAACAACTCTTTCTTCGAAAAGTACATTGATAAATGCTATGGGAACTTGGCACATGCGTGATATATTTGCGCATTCCTCAGACTGCAGAAATGACGTAATACTGTCCGAGTTGCTAACGGACTTTCGCGACTTGATAAAAGCAGCGGTTAGATTAAAACTTGTTTGAATCATACGAGAAACTCTACTCAGTTTTCTTCACTATCGACACGGTTTACTAACATATCAGAAAAGAACTTTATCAGAATCACAACTATGTACTTTATCATCTACAAAACTGCACCCCACTACATTTCTTTCAAAAATAAAAAAAAAATCCAGTTTGTTGTTAGTAGCTCCAATGAATTTAATTCTGCAAATTTTTATAAAGTGCGCTTAATAAACTATGAAATGAAAAATTTGGTCTCTAGTTTCCTTGAAGAAAAGTAAGTATTTTTTATATTTCTTTAAGAAAAACATTTTTTATGCTTCACATATGTTTTTCTCGTCTCTGAGCAGAGCAGAGAAGAAACACGTGGAGAATTATGTGACTTTCTAATATAGTTTCCGGGAGTCTCTCAATCTCACGAAATTCGAGAACCAGATTTAAAACATAAAATTCATTTATTCTTGAATTATGGTTAACAAAGAAAATAGACAATAGAAAAAAAATTGCCATTACAAATAAAGTAGATATCATTTATCTAAGTTGACAAAAATTATTGAAAGAATGAAATTTTTTACTGCTATCAGAGGTAAGTAAATTCCTGGTTTTCTAAATTAAATTTCTAGTCATTTTCCAGTCTTTTCAGGTTTCCCTGTCAAGTCGCCACCCTGTTAAATCCAAAAATTCATTTTCCATCCCAACGGATTTTCCTCCACAAAAACTCGTTCCACCCATTAATTTACCATCTCCCCCTAAAACTCCCCTACCCTAAAGCTAATTAATTAGATCTACGATCACAGATGCGATCATCATCGATTCCAGCATTTTATCCCTTTATCAGAATCGAGTATCAAATAACAAAGAGTCGATTATTTTCAGAATACTGTGTACGATTGGGGTTGAGGGGTTAGAGAGGTAGAGAGAGGGTGGGAATGATAAGGTCCACGCCATCTGTGTGCAGCATATGCTTATGGCATGTGTACTCACGGTGTCCTGTAGACATTGTGTTGTAGCCTCCCCCATAGGCAGAGGTATAGGAATGAGTGCATGACACACGGGGGTGAGGGTCAGAGACTTGGGGCACATTAGGGGCTGCGGGGAAGGGGTCTTACATCGTGTATGCAGCTGCCCAACAGGGGCTCACTATTTTCAATGTGTAATGTGTATAAGTCAAACTTGTGAGGCTCGATGTCTCAGTATCGATTTTATACACACTTTTCTCTCTTTTGAATTCTGTGCATCATAATTCATCGCACGAGTCAATTGCAGCTAATGACGATTTATTCTATGGGAAAGCAAAATCCGATATTTACGTGGGAAACTTGCAAGAAAAACTATAACTTGGAAAACGGAAATCAATTCATCAGCTAGTGCATCCCACCACTGGTACCGAACTTTGTCATACATTCTGAATCTCACAATAAAAAAATTGTGTTTTGAAGATAAATTTAATTGAGCCTGTTTCAATTTAAATTAATGTTAATGTACTCGATAGATCGTAAAAAAAGATATTTGGAAGAACCTAAGAGCTAAGAGGGTTAAAAATGTAGATCTAAATCAAAATGATGATCAATATTTCCTCGCAAGTCTATATATTCGCAACCTTGACCACGATTTTCGATCAGTCATTGAGAACTACTTCAAAAGGATGATTAATAATCATAATCATAATCATATTCATCATCAGCCTTTCGAGAAGAAAATACACTTAAATATAATCATAATCTCAACATCTAAATCTGTAATATGTTTATACAACTTTAAAACCGGTTGTGGATTCGTTTCCAAAATCTAACGACCGCCGAACCGAATTCCTTTGAGGTATAAATGAACTGCGTCCACAAGTTATACAATCAAAATTTCAATCATTCTCACAGTCTCATATACTCAAATACTGGTACGGAATACATGTGAATCTACATGACTACAGAGACTGAGAAGATTAAACTTAGGAGGGACAAGAGGGGTCGCAAATGAAATGAAAAATGAAGCTGAACAGGTCCTGGGTCCGTGACATGAATGGTGCCTCCACTCCCTCTTTACTTGTTTGGAATCTCTCTCTTTTTCTCTCATTCGAACTTGTTATTTGCCTTTTTCATTATACCACTCTTGCTCAGAAACTAAAAGCGGATTCTTTTCACAATTTTTTTTTAAACATTTGTACAATACAATAATATATTCCAAAATTGGATATATCTTATACTAGTAATAAAAATTTATCCAGTGTTGCCCGAGATTTTTAAGAGATTTTCAAGAGATTTCAAAACATTTTAAATGATTTTAAGAAATTTCAAGGAATTTTTAAAAGAGATGGAATTGAAAAAAATTTCGTTACAAAAATGATATTAAACTTGAATTGACGACTATGTCTATATCTATCTCAACGAATCCATTCACGTTTCGTTTATGGCTTATGGTACTTATGTATTTTCGGCAGTCGTGGGAGCGCCGAATATCGTGAAGGTCACGTGCTTTAGGATTTAAATTCAAGGATGGACACGACCGTTGAATGTTAAAGCGATATGCTTACTTCACAAATATTTTTACGTAATGGAATGCTGAAAACGTTATTTTAGCACGCGCCGAAAGCCTAAAGCGAAGAGCTTAGCTAATAACTAAAATTGAAAGCTGAATTACCGATAGTTTACTTCACCTTATATTTCTAACACCCAATCCACTATCGAGATCTTCTATATTAGAAACATATTTTCTTTTTTACTTAAATATTTCAGAATTTAATTACTGCACAACTCTGATTTTTCTACATTAAATATAATATGAATATGCAATTATGCATTATACATAAAATACATTGTACATAAAATAATTTTTGTCATAGCTTCCTGCTTACGGTTTGAGAAACCTGACCTCATTAGATGAAACAGCAGACAGTTTTCTCTTATCTGGTAGTAATTAAATCGAAGATAAGACTCGCGTTGGAAATGGTTGTCAAGTGAGGCTTTAAATTATTAAAACGCGTTGAGCGCAAGTGTTCTTCATAGTAACAAACTGAATGTAACCGGTTTATCTGCTCAAAATGCTAATTTTAAATGAGGGGTGGGATTCTATGGTGATTTAAATATAGTTTCATAACCACCCAGGAGACATTGTTCGAGAAGATAAATATCATTGCCAGACGCTCAAATCCATCAATAAACTATTATAAATAAATTCAAAAAATTAATAACCAATTTTAGTTCTTTGCTATAAACTACAACAGAAATAGATTTACCAGTGTAAATCTTTTATAAATCCAAAAAGCACCTAAGAAATAATTGATTCTTGATTCTTTTAATCATCTCAAACGAAAAGAGTCCATTCTGCAATCAATTAACCAGATACACATTCTGTTTGCAAAAACCCCATTAACAATCCGACTTTTTGCAGCCATAAAAACGTAAACATCTTCATTACTCTCGATTAAACCGCGAAATCAACAAATGCGAACGCCGCGTGCCTTGAATGAAGACTTAAATCCACTCAAGGTTGAGATGAAGCATGCAAAAGAAGTAAAGCAAAGTAATTGTTATTCAGAGCGATGAAAAGGAAACGAGAGGGAAATTGCGAATATAGAAGGCGGTGAAAAAAGCGTCAACTGGGAATGAAGGCAGGTGCCATTCTCGACAGCTGTTTCCTCAGAAGTGTCCGTGTCGTAGGTGTCTTTAATACATAAGATGCATATAACGCGGCTCGTCCCCCATTTATACAGTTCTATAAGCTATAATAGCTATATATGTAAAGTCCATATAATATCTTCTATGGTATGGTTATTATGGTGCAATCCTCCTTCAGAAGCAGCTGTTGATCAGAAATTGCGGTAGATTCTTCCTAGCACGTGCTCACAAATATCAAAGAAGACAGGACGACCTCCATTTATTAAGTTTCATTCTGCACTCTAAGTCCACAATCCGAAAAATCTACGAGCCAAGAAATCACAGCTTGCCCTTTAAATTTTTGACCAGAATAAAAAATGGACCACCCGTTTACTTGGACCTCCCTTCATTCTATTTTCGTATTGTCAGGAAAAATAAATAGGAAGTAGGTCCCCAACACAAACACTAGACTCCTAGAATACAGAACAGTCGTAAAATTAAATGGTATTTCGAAATTTATTTATGAGATATTTTGTGTAATTCAGCGTGGCTTGGAAATAATTTTATAAAAAATTTAAAACTGTTTATTCATTATTCATTTAATTTATTCTAAGAAATTGTGGATCTTAAAAATATTCTTGGGCAAATTATTATAAGGTGGGCCTAATGGCTAGTTTCTGAAATATGTTTGCTGGGGCCTTATCCCTAGTGTACGGACCCTCCCGAGGGGCTTTTAATTTTACTTTGTAGCCGGCAAAGTTCTTTGCTTATCGGGCATGGTTACCCAATCGGAAAGGGAAATACAGGACATCTGCAGCAAGGAATCAACTCAAAACCTTCTTTTCGGTCTTAACTTAGACTTATAGTACCGCCCTTCCTCTTTTTTTTTTTTTTTAAGTCAGTCCTGTCGTACGTAAAAATTCCCCCTCGTTAACATCCGTCTTCTTTTCCCACCTTCTTTTCTTCCTTCCGTCTGTCATCCCCGTAAGTCACGCCACTATAAATTCCCTTTTCAGTCATGCTTTTCATAAAAATAAACCTACTTAGTCCCCGAGAGGGGCATATCTTTTTTTTTAAATTAGTATAACAAAACAAACAAAATGTAGGAAACTATAAATTTAATTAAAAAATAATTTCACTAAAACTAGTCGATCTGTTTGAAAATGGACGTAAAACTGTATAAAACTGAGTCATAAAATCTTAATCTCTCGTAAACTTTGTATTCCTTTTATTTTGAGAAATTTCCAACAAAATTATGTATGACTCGGCGCACACGGAAATGAAAAATTGCTCGGGTGCAATAATAACTCGGTGTGCAGGTGCAGTCTTTAACGCGATGATCAGGAAGGGTAAGAAGGTTAATTGAGTGTGTGAACGCACCACTTGTAAATGAAAAAAAAAAAAAAACTAGAAAAATTTTTCCCACCAGTTTCAACCCCAAGATTATTAAGTCATTATTTTCACACTGAAATCCAGTTTTTAAAAATAAAACCCTTCGAAAAAGCTGTTTAAAAAAATACCCAACTCTAAAATATTTCTCCTCTCCTAGCGTAGTGAATAAAGGTGCCAGGAGTCTGCGAAGACTAAGATCCTAGTCGAGGTTCGAGTGCCGGCGGAAGCAATTTTTTTTCTATATAAAATAAGGTCTTACCAATCCCCGAAAACCTTTCTTTATCAACCCAGCTCTAAGACCCAAACTTTTGCTAATTTTCTGGTGATATTCGGGAATAATATTACGTCAAAAGTGTTACGATCGCGTCTCCCTCGACGTGGATTCGCGTATCCAGATAGCCAGGGTGAAATAAGTCCCGTCGGGACATCTGGTCACCACCTGCCTCGATTTGCCCTTGCACTCGTGCTGCCAACTTCCCCTATACAGTATACAGAATGCTCCCATATCTCCGCGATGGCGTTACCTTGTACTTGCGCACTCACACCACCTTAAAAGACACAGGTACACGTGCACCTATACAGCTTTATTATAATAATGCCAGTGTGGAATACCCACGGTGTGTAGCCTTACATCCCCGCAGAAAAAAAGGGCGGGAAGTCTCGCACTGTGTTTCATCCCCCTGGACTCTCGAGGTATACAGCACACCTCACCTTGTACCTTACAGACTTTATACTCAAAGAAGGGAGAGACGAAAGGGGCCCTGTGGCCTGTGCTCGTTCCCATGACAAGTGCGATGGATATTTTTCGTGTGAATCCTTCACTCCCCCGTGGGAATGGCCATAAGGGAATGCAAAAAAATTCATGATTAGAAACTTGGACGACACCCCCTCGAGTCCGGCGCCATATGGAACATCCGCGGTTCCGGTATGAGGGAGAGGTGAACGATTTTTGACTTTTTCAAGAGGGATAATTGGGTTCTTTATAGTGCTTCGGAATTTCTTATAGTAATTGGCTTTAGGGAGGTACTTTTGAATTATTTATTGGATAAAATTTCTGGGTAGCACTCAAGTCTTGACAAAATGGTCTTGGGGTTTTTCCATTGTTTTTTTTTAAACTTTTAAAAATTTGAATTGGAGTATTAACTGTAACACAGCAACTTCTTGAAATATTCAAATACGAAAAATTCGTTTAAATGACTTTAATCTTTTTAGGATTGTAGCAAAGCTGACGACTTTAATGACCTGTGATAAAACCTTTTTATTGAGAACCGGCGAGATGTCTAATTTTAATGCTTATGCGAGTTCTAAAAAATCGTAATTCACTTATGTAGGTCAAGCTTTTCACGATTACCGATTAGCAGAATAAATTAATTATTGGTATTTAGATGAATTAAATTTCTATACGAACCTTAAAAGAATATTTTTGTTATGTGTTTATTATAAAATTTACTGTTCGTCAAAAAGTGTCATATATTTTAATATCGATCATTGGGGTCCTGCGAATCCATCTCTTCTTTATTCCCTTAAGGGCTATTGAGAACCATACATTAGGAAGAAATGTGACACAATCATTACAGGGACCCTAACTATAATTCCAAAGGAAAAAAGAGGAGATTACATGCTCAAATTGTCAAAAAATTGTAAATTTAAAAGCTCAAATTTGCATTTTCTCAGGGTTTTGACGTCCCCGTCATTCCGGAGGGACTATATTTAGACTATTCTTTTCAATATTGGATATACTTTTTGAGAGCATTTTGAAAATGCCTTTAACACTTAACTTCCTTAATTGATCAAAATGCTAAAACTGAGCTTACATTTTTTGAAAAATGAACTTTTTGACAAAACAAAATTACACTAACTGACCTCGTACTTCTTCAGACTTGAAAGCCTGCAATAGAGGAGAACAGAGCAGATGTATGCAATCAGGGTCTTGTGTCTCGATGGTCGGCAACCCCTCTAAACTAAATTTTCGCTAGCGCCACATCGAGGACGAAAATAATGCAAGGAAGCAGGACGATACACAGGAGGAACTTCAAGGGTGTTAGAGAAATGCCAGCGCCTTCTTCCCTTCTCGAGGTTTTTACCCTCCTCCTATCCATCCGTCCTTGTTCTTCTCTCTTCCTCATTATTCTCGTCTCTCTCTTCCTCGGATCCAAAAGTAAGGCCCAACTAAGAAACAACCCCTTGGCAAATTTACAATTCGGTATTCCAGTCTCCCCTACGACTTGAATCGTCCATTGTCGTTTACCATAGGGGTGCAGCTGCTATCAGTTGCCCCCTTCAGACGTTTACATTTCCTTCCGTTTTTAAGGGGACAGGGGGGTGAGGGGGAGACTCACAAGACAACATGTTGGAGCTTTTTAAAGTTCCGACTTGTTTGGAGGTCGCCTTTTAAAAGCTTTTAAAGCATTGTCTCTTTTGAGATGTGAAAGAAGGGCGTTGAATTATTCATTTTATTGGTTTATAAGTTACGACTTTTCTTACAAATTTATAGTTTCGTCAAGTCTGGGTCGTTAAAAAATTTCTTAACATTCTTTAAAAGCTCCCATTTGTGAAGATAGTTATGTTATTTGTAAATGATCCCTAATTAGCTAATCATGATGAATGAATAATTCGTGAAAGCTGGCTGATCGGTAGGTAGTAAAGTGGCTTCAGGTTTACTGGTAAGGTGAATAGTGACAATACTTTTACCTAGAATTTTACAATACTAATAAACCTCTAAAGCCAAATTCAAAGAAGATTTCAACACTTATTTCTATATGCTCCATCCTTAATCCGATTTGGTTCCAGTACCGGCCCATTTTACAACCTATTCTTAAATGTCCCCATAATTTGCAGGTATGTATCTATTTACCATAGTTGCAAGTACCAAAAGATCTTAATCGATTAACTCTGCATAATATTGTCATTAGTATCCTTAGTACCCTCAGGTACCCTAGCCTAGAGGACACCTAAAATTCCATTACGGAAAAATTGAAATTCTAAATGCTTTAGAGAGATTTCAAATGTAACTTGTGAACTTATTTACAGAGAAAATTTGTTTACTTATTTCGAAAGTGTTATTTACATTTTCCCACAAAGGATCATCGTTATCCAGCAGGAAGATTTAGAACACAAACAATAGAATCACATTTAAAGTCTAAACCTCTAAGAACGAAGAAGCTAAACTAAAGTTCTAAAGGATACTGTAAATTAAGTCCGGTCTAAGATTTTTAAACGTGATCGGATACTTTTAGTATATTTGTCTCGAGATTTGAGTTTAGTATGTATTTAGTTTCAGAAGCAGGCTGTGGATTATGAAACCTCGCAACGGGATCGATCCCGGATTCTGGTTTTAAAGCCCAGACGGACCCTGATTTCGACTCTCAAAGAACCCATGAACCCAAAGTGCCGATCCGCATTCAGATCTAGCAACGCCCCTGAAAACTTCCTTTTTAATCTTCT
This sequence comes from Synergus coniferae, assembly GCA_032164275.1. Taxonomy (NCBI): domain Eukaryota; kingdom Metazoa; phylum Arthropoda; class Insecta; order Hymenoptera; family Cynipidae; genus Synergus; species Synergus coniferae. Next base: position 3,946,744 of record JAUEJJ010000045.1, on the reverse strand, counting down.
CTTCACTTCGCTTTCTTTACTTCTTTCGAACTAAGGAATTCTTCGAAAGGCATTCTTCATTTTTTTTTATGTTCCGAGCTTATGGCGGGAAATTTTTTGTCAATGGGAAATAAGTGCACGTTTATAAACTGAATTTTATATTCAGGTGTATTCCAGTTTATAAATTTTAAGATTTAAAATTTATAAATTGAAATACACCTGAGTCTAAACTTCAGTTCAGCTTAAAATTTAAGCAGAAATCACGAGATAATTTACTAAAAACATATCTTCTACTTTTTGTGTTGGGAATTTAAAAATTAGGAATTTAAATTAGGTTTTTGAAGTAACTGTAAATTAGTGATAATTACATCTGCTTATGGCGAATATTTTCAAGAATAGGTTGCGTATCACGATTTTAAATGTCGAGAGTCCAGGTATATACCTGCCGTAGTGGCTCAATTATGTCACTGACTCGGGATAAAGGAAACCAACAAAGAATGTTCACTTAAGACCTAAGTCTAATACTAATTCTAGAGACAGCTATAGGTTTGCAGAGGATACAAATGATTACGTGCAGGTATTTGGCGTTCGAATGTACACAAGGGTTTCTTGAATTTTCTTAAGTCTACTAACTACTGACTCTATTTACGTATTTCTCACACAACAGATGATCAAAGTCTATTCAATAAATTAATAATATAAAGTCAAAGTTCTTGGACGTTAACAACAATATTATGTTTCCATCTCTACGAATTTATTATTTGTTATCAATAATCTTCAATGAAACATAATCTAAAATTTACATTCGAATATCATTTAAAATCCAAATTTTAACGGGAAATGAAGCAGACGAGTCGTCAAGCAGTCAATAATGAAAAGGTCGTTTAAATTCTATAAATCAGCATTTAGAAGCAATTTCAGTAAAGATAAGACTACATCCTTTGATACTGATGGTTAAATGGAAACTTTCGGACTCAAGGCAATTCATGTAAAGTATTTATAAAATAAAATAAAATAAAATAAAATAAAATAAAATAAAATAAAATAAAATAAAATAAAATAATAAAATAAAGTAAAATAAAATAAAATTGTTTTGAAAGCTCTCTTCAACATTTTAACATATTTATTTTCGACATACATCCTATTACGGAAAAATTGAATCGTTCGAAACACACGAGCTCTGAAAGCTGACTCTGCCTTTTCTGCTATCCAAATAACAATGAAGAACTTGTTTGACCAAAATTTATCTAAAAATAATAATAATTACTATTGTTAAACGCAAGTGAGTAAATTTCAAATCATTTGCAGAAATTATGCCAGGAAAGAAAATGAGAACCATAATGTATAAATATATGAAGATGTAAATACAATATCATTAATTTAAATACCAATTTTTCATTGAAAGGGGATAGAGAGGCCATTCAATTATTACGATTTGTTAAAAGGTAATAGAAGATAATTTTGATCTAGAGGCTCCAATTTTCTGTAAATAATCCTCGATTTAAACGAAAATTCTCTAACAACAATAACAGTATGATTTTCACCCTGAACATGGACTAAGCTTCCAACTTCAAAGACCCAACATCCTGATCCAAAATCTTCATTCAACAATATGATGAAAGAACCTTCAGGGCTATCAAAGGGCTTGTTTTTTTACCTTCTTTTTTGCTGGGAAAACTAGAAGACAAAATTAGTCACAAATATGGTCCCTTGTGACCTTAGCGTTCCTAATTTTCCAAGAAAGACAGAAAAGAGACTTACGCTTCAGTGGGTGGCGGTGAGTAAAATGAAGAGTGGTAGGTATTGATATCCGTATTTTTGGCAGGTACGAGCAGACCGCCCGGTATTAAATCCATTCTCAATGGACGGTCTCCTCTTTCTGTCTTCAGAGTCTTCTATCCCAGTTGGGATCAGGGACGAATAGGTCCACGAAGAGGATAGCTAGAGGCCAAAAGTGAGATCTTCAATCCCGATCTTCCAAGAGCGGGAAAAAGGTCCTACACTATATCCATGGTTCTGCACGATAACACTGCACACAACAAACGAACCTCGGAACGCAGACTGTTCTTCACAGATCATTTTCTGGACCACTCAGTTTCTCCTACTCTATTACACCAATTTTGCCTCCCTTATGTCACGATCATTATATTCATCCCTCAACGATGTCTTTATCTTTCTCTTCCTTCTATACACGTATCGTCCTTTATTGTTCCCTTCT